>QFDD01000924.1:0-34995 GCA_006871305.1 Vachellia collinsii
TTTTTTTTTTTTTTGGGGGGGGGGGGGGTTCATATAATGTATCCTTGCAAATTCTCTATTTTTTTTTCCAAAAAAAAGATTTCTCTACCAACACTGTCCAGTAGCAACCAATGATTGAACAAGTTTATGAGTGGTAATAGGAACAGTAATTATACTCCCATTGTTTCAAGAGGTTAAATTGGAAGTCGGATTTTAACTTTTATGAATTCGATAAGATGCCAATTAGCGCAACCATGAATAAGATTGGGGGACCTGGGAAGCGAAAGGCCTGGAAAGAGCTTCAAAAGCCGGAGCATGAGCGCCTTCTTCAGCTAAATGCCGCTTTCGCAGAGCCTTCAAAGCGTGCTTTATAGCTTCATTCGCAATATCTTCTTGTGATTTACAACAAGTCTTGGCCATTATCGAAAAAACAATTCACCTGCTTGATTGCACGACCCATAAATATGAAAGATCAATTCGAGAAATCACAAAAAGTGTTATAATTTTGATACAAAAAATCGACTTTAATCAAGTGCATGGGTTTTCCTCCGTGTTTTAAAGCGATTTGGATACCCTTCCCCCCCTAAGTTCCTCCTAATTTCACTTACACATTGAGAATGCTGAGCTCGGTCTGAACTAACACGATCCGTGAGGAAAGACTTAGAATCGCGTACTTCAATTTCGAAATACGGTAGAAACCCCAAAAATCTTGCTCGCTCAGCAGACTTTGGCAAGTTGGTCGTTTACCATGAAGATAAATAGCGGACGTCGGACGACCATCAAAGCGTCGTTACCAGATCCCTTCTCTTCTATTTCATCTAATTCTTCTTGTTTAAATTATTTTTTTTTTATTTTTGGTTCAACCGAATCCCTTCATTTATTTTTTTTTGCCAAGTAACCAAATCTTTCTTAGGCCATCCATGACTTGGGCTTAGCATTGCTAAATTTCAACACCAAGTTTTTATCAAGCGTCTGATTTGTTTTTTCGGAGAAATAGGTCAAAAGACAAACTAAAATGTGGCCCTAAAGAAATAAAAAAAAAACTAAAATCGAAAAGAACAGTAGCATAGATACCTTTTTTGTTTGCATAGAAGACATTTTTTTTTTATATTTTTTAAAATTTATGTTTCAATAAATAAAATGTTTTACATAATTTTAAGTATAATTAATATCTTTTTAATATCTCTAGGGGTATATCAAAACCATCTGACTCTGATTAGAAACAATAAAAACTGATATATTATAAAAATGATAGGTTAAGGGGAATAACCAATTGCTAAAATGTCAATTAAAAGATAATGGAGGGAGTACAGTCCTATTCGATATTCTTCTTCTAAAATTAACTCTCAAACAGGTCTATCTCACCATGAATCTGGGTATTGTCAAGTCTTTTATTTGTCTATGCTCCCAACAGTCGACTATTAATAGTTTTAATAGCAGACCTACTATGAAGAGATATTAAAAAATTGGTGACAAGTCTATTTAAAAATTTTATTGATGAGAAGAATTTGAATTTAAATTTAAATATGGCTATTTTCTGTGCATGAAATTTTGTAAAATATCAATAATTTCGTTGTGTATCGAACTCTTTTACCAATAAATTTTTTAAAATGAACTTATTTACCATTTTCCCAAAAAAAAAAATCTATCGAAACGTGTGCGTAACGTCCTCTGTGGCAAATCGAAATAAAAGCAAAGCTCAGAAGCACAAATGGATGGGAGAATTCCATACAGCAAGTTATGAAAAGCAAGGATGATCAACTTTTATCAGGAACTTCATTTTCTTTCTTCGAATAAAATAACGTTAGGGTCACTTAAATTGTGGAAAAAAACTAAAGATGACGACTTCCAACATATGAAATCTACATGAACATTAAAATGTAGCTGCAACAACATACACAAATCCTGCAAACCATAAGTTAAACCCCCCAATGTAAGAAACTGTATATGTATCAATCACACCTTCCCCCTCCAATGTATAAACCTCGGTAACAATCTTCCATTGCTATAGGACGTTCAGCCAGCTCGGATTCTTTCCCGCCAATCAATTGTCTTCCAAGCCCTCTCAAAATGAACATCAATGCTTCTCCTGGACTTGTCATGCTGCTCCACATTTTTCCTCGACCTCTCTGACTGGTCAAAAGACATCCTTACCTTGTCAAATTTTTCACCATTGTTAAATTTATGTTCATGATGTTTCAGCTTTTCTGTCCTATTATCAGTGCTTCTCCTTGGTTTGTCCCTCTGGTCGGTACTCTTCCTTGGAGCTTCAAAGCAATCGGTACTTCTTCTCGGTTGCTCAACTCTATCCTTGCCCCTCCATATGTTTGGTCTCTGCGATGGTGGTTTTTCTACTGCTGATACAAATTTTCTGAGATGTCTAAGGTATTCTGGATAGAGTTCCAGGTTACAGTGGCTTCCTCCTTTGAGCCATAAAGGTTCATATTTCTCTTGGCAGAGCTCCCACAGCTGCTTTCCATGAGAGCAATCAACAACCTCATCAGCAGTCCCCTGAACAAAGCATCAGAATGATGCAATATAAGTTACAACATCGGAAGCTAAATCTACATCTACACACACACACACACACACAAAGCTTATGACAAACTGCACAGTTTCTCAAGTTCCTTATAATGCATGAGGCCCTATCTAGCTGGCTTTGCACAAACGATAACCAGAAAAAGGCGATATCTGAATACAAGCCATAACTACAACAAGCAACTTTATTCCACTGGGTAAGGTAGGCTACATGATCGCACAAAGTCATGATACTCTATTAATAACCAAATCTTTGACTACAAGTCACAAATATACCCAAGAAAATATTTAAGTTTATATCAGCAACATAGGCCTTTGTCTCTCCAATTTTCATTTAGTTTTCTTCAAAAATGAACCAGAAGGAAATCTTGTTGGCAGCACTCATCATTATGACCTCAGGACTAAATGAGTACTAGTGACAGCAATTCCAAAATTTTACAATGACATCCAGATTATAAAGCAAGTGGAAAATCCAATAAAACAGAGGTGGAGTACTTACATGAATCACTAGCACAGGACACTTCACCAACGGAATTTTATCAATGTTCTGCACAACAAGAGGACAAAAAAGATTCAGACACATAACAGCATGTTAAATAATTCTAGAATCAAATGAGATCAGGTATCACTAAGAATGAAAAACAAAATCTGACCTTATAAATGTCAAACCAGTATGTGCGCTTTACAGGGTACATGACTCTCAACCCTGACAGTATTGGACTGTGGAGAACAACAGCCCTTAGGTGAGGTAAACGGGCAGCAAGATCTGATGTAGGGCCACTTCCAACTGATTGACCATAAAGGATTATGTCTTCCTGCTTGGCACCATAGTTCTCTTCCAGACACTTGTATGCAGCTTCAATGTCAGCATATGTATTATGCTCACTTGGCTGTAGAAAAACAATCCACTAACCTTTTTTAGTTACATTTGCCTGCTAGGGTATAAGATGAATAAAATATAACATAAAGAAACGTACAAATCTGTTACCTTTCCTGATGACTGTCCATAGCCAGAATAATCATATCTGCAAAAAGCGAACAAAGGTTTAGAAACATCTAAAACATCAGCTTGGTAAGCGTTTCCTTAAAAAATTTACAAGTTATATGATAAGCACGTAAAGTCTTTCAAATTCCTCATAAAATAGTTTGCAAAGGGTCTTTTTGATGAATTTTTCTGGTTGTGAGGAAAGGGATGAGCAATCTGAAAAGTACAGCCTCAAACGTTAATGCTAAACATGGAGCATCACTGCCTCCTGGGGCTTTTATCTGCCTCAGAAGAAGCTTTTCCATTTAGGAAACTGAAATAGGAAATAAAGTCACGTGATGCTGCTGTATTTAAAATATTTGAACATGCGTTATCGATTACAAAGTCAATCAACTGAGGTTTAAAATCCCATTTTCAGGTTGTGAGACACAAGGTACTATCCTTTGCCGGCTGACAAAGACTAATTTCCCCTGGGTTTACAATTCCATTTATCATAAGGAGGTATATATGATGCCATTATAGGTTACAGAAAACGATAAATTGGATGCAAGCTGTCAAATCAATCTAATCTAACTCAAAGTTGTTAGAAAGAGCACAAAATCATAACTTTTGGTCGGAAGTTAGCGACAACAAAACCAAGGGTACTTCATATGTGATGCTACTCTAGGTTGTGAAAGACAATGAATTAGATGTCAGCCATCAAACCTTACTCAAAGTTTGTTATAATTCAATAGGATTAGAGATAGAGTTCAAAATCATAACTTTTGGCATATAACAGACAAAGCCCCGTGTACTTATTATCAAAGGGAAAATCATCCACTAAGTTTTAACAGCCTAAATAGTCGACAAAATTGTTAAACTCCATATCTGAGATAATCTAACTAGACTCTAACTACATATTTTTATATGCAAATTTCCAACTAGATTGGGAATTAATACATTTAGCATGGATATTGTTTTGTGAGTAAACTTATTAGAACAAAAGGGGGGAGGGGGGATATGACATTTACACTCACACGTTCAATTATTATCTTCCAATCAAGCAAAAACCAAAAAAAGATATGGTTGGCCTCATCAATTTAGTCTAAAGGCAAAGCAGATCCACACAAACAAAAACACAAGAAAGCATTAGCTATCCTCACCCTCAGGCCAGGTAAGATAGAAACCACAATTTAACCGATTTCAATCGCGTCCTTAATAAACTAAGCCAAATGAGTCTAAGGAATTGTTTATTTTATCCAACCTATCAACAATGGAGCTATATCCAAGCTGAACAATACCATCGAACTGACTTCGTCAAGTACACGCACTGATTTTAGCCAAGACGATGGTAAATTTGTCATTTAGAAAATATATCGAATAAAAAACTATGATATGGGGAAATTGGTGAAGGTGGTATCACAGGATCGAAAGTTCCTCCTCAAGGGTAACCAAAAATGTTTCACTAGAAAATTCAACAAAACGAAACATGGAAATGCCCAAGCATGAAGACCGGGAGATTCATACATTGGACAAGCATCGTAAATAGGAGAAAAGGGGGAGGGATACAATTCAAATTACCCCATGAGATTGACGCGCAAATGGATGCTCAGCTCGAGGAAGAGCTCGTACATCTGCCCAATGTCGGCGGCATTCCCGTGAGAGTAAAGAATGGTGGATTTGGCCATGGGATGCCGGACGTACATTGCGACGATCTCATTGCCGCGACGGGTGGGCAGTTTGAGAATCTCGACGTTCTCACGATGAGGAAAGGGGTCCAAGAGCAAGAGGCCAGTAGCTTCTTCCTTAACCAGCTTGTAGGACGGCGGACTCGGAGGAAAGAAAGCCAACTTAGCAGCCATGGAAGAAGTAACCCCACCCATCCTCCTCAGCAAGAAACGAATTCCTCTCTCTCTCTTTCTTTGATACTTTTTCTTCTCTTTTTCTCTGTCTAAGAGTGGCTAAAGTCTGCGGCTAGACTGAAGAGGAAGAGGAAGAAGCCGATAACATGCCTTGATTCTTGTTCGGCGTCGTCGCCTACTGAAATGTGTAACAGTTGTGGAGAGGGATTTTTGGTTGATATTAGCACAGTGAACAGAGTTTTTGATTTTGGGCTGTTGGCCTGCGTCCACACTATCTAGGCATTCGCAACCATAGATTAGTCTTTCACACCCTCCCATCCATTCGTATTTTTAAGGGCAACGATTTTGTGCTTAGTTGTCCCCCGGTCACCCTCACGTGTTCCATTATTGACCTGAAAACTCCCTCCTCCACCCCTCTTCTTGCACTCCTGCCCCTCCTCTTTTCTGTATTTTCACGCTATCCCACCTCCCTTTCCCCAACTTTCTCTTAAATCCTGGTTCTGATGAACTGGCGTACAACAAAATAATAGTATACACAAGATTCGGTGCTGCAAGAGAAAAGTATCAGATATAATAGAGAAAGAGGTAAAGTGGAGTTTAAAATGTGCATTGTATTGTCCTATTCCCAGTTCATATGAGAAAGTTTATATACATACAGAATTAAAAAATAATAATAATGGGTAATGATTCAATGAATGTGAGGATTGGATGGACTGTCAAAATAGGAAAATAATCCCAAAGGAGATTAAACGAAATACATAATTGCATGAACAATAAAAATCCATTTGATTCTAAATAAGAGATAAGTTTACAACGCAAGATCTTATGTTCATTCATTTTTCGAAGTAATTTAGGCCGCTTTACCATGGAGGGGAAGGGATCCAAGTAGTCATCACATGCTTACATTCATTCATTTTTTTTTTTGGTTTTTGGCATGGAATCCACAGCCTCCTCTCATTTCACAGGGATTAGGTGTGATTGAATTAAAAATGTGATGGAGATGGAGAATATAGATGAGGGGGAGGGAGGTGGCATATGGGCTGACCTGGTTGAACATGATTTGAGAAGGCACTTTCGGCCGCGTTGGACAGCTGAACCGGGAATGTCCTCCCTCCTCCTCCTCCTACTCCTCATTCACCCATGCCTCCCTCGTAGAGTCGTAGTCTAGTCCCAGGTTCGTTCACGCCTCGGAGGGACACGCGCGTACAGCGTGGGCCACGCAGACACATAATAATAATATTACGTTGTTCCATGTTTTGTGCCCACCAGGACCAGCCCACCTCCCCCCCTCCCGCCTTCCATCATACGAAATCATCAATCACTTCCCACCCATCCCCCTCCCCTGCCTTCCCCCTCACGCTCCCCACTTCCCATGCTTCCTCCCCACTTTCCTCCTCTTTACATCATAATTTAATCCCCATGCCCAATAATCTGTTTATTTGTTGAATTCAGGGAGCTACTCACATACTTTAAGATTTTCATATCACAACTGCTCTCTCTAATATAAATGTTCTATATGTCTTTCTTGTGCTCCCTACATATGTATATATCTTATAATAAGTTATATGGATACAGAAGTAATTAATAGAAATTTATAGGTTGTGCAGTCAAGATAAAAAAAATAATTGAAATATTTTCATTTGATAGAAATTGATGGAATGGTGTTTCAAAAGTATGTAAATATTTTTGGAGCAATACATCACACTGTTCCTATTATATATTCTATGTGCGAACTTAATATCCATGACCCTAGTCAATGATAAAAGCCACATCGGAAAGAATGATGGCTTTTTTATACCAATAATAATTAATGTCATGGCCATTAGAGAGCATGAGGATGGTTGGTGATTAGGGAAGATAAATGATACATTTCTTTTTAAGATGATATCGTCGCTGCTCCTGAAGGGAAAGAATAAGGATGATTTCAGCTAACATAATTATCGGGATCCATTCGTAATTCTATTTTCTTTCATGAGGTCATTCTGAGAGGATGTGAGAGTTGCTGTTCCTGGAATAGTTAATTAACCCCAACGACATAACCCCAGCCTTAATGAATGGGCCCATCCGTTTCATGCCCCGCCCCAGGTGTTCTTATCCCCGATACCTCATTCTCCCACACACTTGTTGCTCACCAGTCACCACAAAAGCTAATATAAAGCTCTCCGTTGCCCTCTTACGTTATTTTCATCACCAGTGTTCGAAAAGGAAAAAGAATGACTTAATTATTTCCGCTCCTTTTCCTCCGTCTTAATCTTTCAATTGATCCCGATGCTTTTAATATCTTTTTTAACCCAGTCCTTACGATCGTGTGATTTCGATATATTATTCCTTACAGGACTGAGAAGTCCGTTTGGATAAACGACTGATTTTGAGGTGGAGTGCTGCAGTGCAAATTAATATATTGCATTTTACTTCAGTAACCGCCATAAATTATTTAAAAAAAAAAACGTGGTGATTTCTTTGGCTATGGTAAAATAGATTTGAAGGGCGGGTTTAAGAACCGCGATAGAACGTTAGAAGCGGGAGGCTAATTTTGCCGAAAGAAGATAATGGGCGAGGGGGGGTCGTGCGGAAGCGTGTACATCAAAATATTGAGATCCACAAAATTTATTGTGGAGGATGCTGGTGCAGGGGTCTCTTTTCATGGGAGCCCTCGATTCCAATTAATGTTATTATAATTGAGTTTACGGCTTGGAGTGTTGGAAACGGCTAAATAATAACATTGGGAAGAGATATACGCATGGGAGAGAGCACGATCGAAGGTTGTGGGGTGCGGTTCCTTTTCTCTTTCGTTTTTCTTTAAATAATTAAAAAAGGGCTCTGGTTGACTAATAAGGAATAGTTGATGAAAGGGGTTGTGCCTGTTGTCGGCGATAGATTCCAGGTTCAAGCAGGGAAATATAAAGTATGTTTGGGAATAGCTTTTGAAAAAGATTATACGTAATTCGAGGTAAGTATGTGAGATTAAAAAAAATTCTCTCGATTTCGGTAAAAGTACTTTTAAAAACTGTTGCCAAACATGCTCATAGAAGATAGTTGAATCACTGAACCTTCTTTCCCATTTATATGATCTTATACTGAAATCAGTTAAGTTTAAAACATTATCAGACGTTCATTTAAAATGGATTCAAATATTAATTTATTATGTTGTGAGTGAAATGCTCACTCCGTTGGATCTAATTGATTGCCGTTAATGTTTACTTCCCTCCCGCAACAAGTTGATTCCCAACTGGGCCCAGTCATGCTTTGGGCCAGGCTTTTGGTGAGATAGTGTCTTTTTTTTGGGTTTTTTGGGGGGTTGGTGAAGTCGCACTTTACTTGACGGCAATCCTTGGAGCAGGTGACGCAATGGGGGAAATGGAGTCAGAATTGGAAGGAGAATAGCGGGCTCCTTAGTGGCGGGTCAATCAGGTGAGAGCGCCAATTGTCTCAAAGCTGATTACGAGCCGAGGCCCAATGCCTGTAAGGTCATTTGAGTAAAAGTAATGCAATCACAGAAAACCTTCACAGCCCAATACCATGTAACCATACCTTTTAATTTTAGGACCCCAAATATATTCAAAAACAAGTTTCTAAATTAATTATTATTTTTTTTTTTTTTGCTAAGTAAAAGTATCACTCTTGGAAGTAATTTTATTACGAAACACTGTCAATTATTAAAATATCAACACTTCTTTGATCAAGAATTCAAACGTTGATATCCATTAAGAAGGGACTACTAAACCGTATTTAGAATTGGAAAGAAAGAATGAAATTTTATTTTCATGGTATAACAGTAACCCATTTAAGAAATAACCCAATCAACGGGGACCATTTTATTAATTTAAGAGGGAAAAAAAAGGCCCTTCAACAAGTGCCATATGTCGCTGTGAAAGGAAGCATCCTTCCCCTGTACGTAGCCTAACACGTAGATGTGGTCAGCACTGAAGTCAGCGCGCGCACTAACTAAAACTTCCCTTCAATACTTCATTTTCAAAGTCCACCTCCTCCTCCAATCATATCATTTGGGGCATATTCTTTAACTGCCGTGTGCCTAGAAAACAATAATAAAAGAAACCAATCATTATCGCAAAGAGTTCATTCGTTCCTATTTGTCTTTTTAAGTATCCTGTAAATAGCTACTAGCAAAGAGAACAGACATTAATGACCTGAAATCACAGGGAGGCCGTGACATTTTGCTAGCATTCCATGGATCATGAAACCTTTAACACTGAACATTTGGATTTCACAAACTTAAGTTGGAGATCGAATTAGAGATATATTCAAACACATGTTTTAGGATGGGCCAAAAAACTTAGTCTGCAGCTTCCCTTTGTCTCAGAAGGATACTGTGAGAAGATCTAAATCATTAATTGATTGATTGTCAATTGTTAAAGCATGTAACGGAAAAAAGTAAAAACTGGAAACTGCAAGGAATGTGGCAGCACATGCCCTCGCGTCCGTCCGTTTGAACAAAACGCAAAGCTTCCAGGCAACAGGGCCAATGAAACACAAGCAAAGTGCAATTCATTTCAATATCACACAATGACTCACCATCATTGAGAAAGCATCTGTTTAACTCCTTTTAATAAAACATTAATGTATTCACCCCCACAACACATATAGGCCTGTGCGCTACATTCCATGAACCTCAAAATTGGCATACTTTTAGGTCAATCCCACTGGAGACATGTTTTGTCTTAAACACGATATGAGAAGGACACGTTTTCAACCTAGGCCCCTACCTTTTACATAACCCTATCGACACGCAAGCAACGACATAATTAACACTTTGATCCCTATGGTTTATTATTAATCAGGGATCGTTAAAATGTCATGATGTAAGCCTTGTTGATGCATAAGTAGGGGGGGCAGCGTATAATAATGCCTTCTAATAATATTCTAATGGTTTTGTTCCCTTTTTTAAATTAATTACTCTTTGGTGGGATTCTCTGCTTGTGCCTCAAACTCATGTCTCTATGCTTAGGCTTATGCTAATAAGGTGTGTGCACAAGAAAAGATATCAGCTTTTAGTGGGAGAAAAGGCACCACCCACAAACCAAAAGGTGGGTTTGAGGAGCGACGCAGCAAAAGAACAGCACAGTGTCAGCGAAAACGATGCCATTTAAAGAGAATGAAATAAAAAAAAACATAAAGGATGTTTAAGAGAGTTTAAAAAAATGTGGAAAATATTAAAGGAGGTTAATAATGGAGAGGCAGTGAATTGAGTTTGGCATGCTTCGAAATTGCTTCAGATCAGGGTAGGAAATTTAAAGAGGAATCGTATCATCGCGCATTGAAAACAACTTCTCAGCCCACTGTCACGTGGACGGCTCAGATCAAACCACCATCATTGCGTTCAATAACAATAAACTACCTCCGTGTTTGCTCGGTGAGTTTGTTCGAGTTAGAATTATTTTTCTAGAATAGGTTTCTTCAAACATTTGGAAAGATATATATATATACAGACCCTTTTTCTGGTTGGATACACGGGCGTATGATAAATAATCCTGGGGTACATGATCATTAATGTACATCATTATGACGTATTGTTGTTCCGAGTATAGTGGGGAGTCTTGTACGTGAAATGTAGCTTATAAGTGTAAAGCACTCTCCCATCCAATATATACTAGTCTTTTGGGATGGCCTTCCTGTCTAAACCTGTATCGTGACTTCGAAGTGTTTTGAATGTGAAGTGGATGTTCATGGAGAAGGGGAGATGTTGACTCTGGAACGAGGTGCATTATTATGTATTTCACGTGGATGACTTGAAAGGCTTTTTGGCCTCATGAGCGAGGCTATTTGTTTAAATCTGCTCATGATAACTACATGCATCTTTTATAGCGTAGGTACCACCTAATAGCCTGGTGTTCTGATATGTTGGAGCTGAAGGAGAGGATCAGGTCCAAGGGAAGGGAGGTGTGTTGGTGTTGCTCTGTCTGATTCTCTGGGTCCATCATATCGTAGTGGGTCCCGCCACTCCGGTCATTGGCCCACCAAGTCCCTCCTCCCCACCTTCTCCGCCCGCCACGTGCTCCTCTTTTTGGCTCTCCACCTGTTCCTACAATTACTTAATCAATTAATTTCAACTATAAAATATATATATCTACATGGGTCTATCAATTTAGCTTATTAGTATATTGCGTAATTTTTTTTTAAAAACAATAACGCATGATTTCTAACTGATAAAACAAAGCATTATGATTACGAATCATATGCAGTGTACAGAGGTCTACCCAATTATTTATGTATTTGTCATCAAATATTTTAACCAAACCGTATCAAAATACTATAACATTCATATCATATTCAAAACCATGTTAAGACTATGTATTAAAAAATGACTCATTTAGCCCCTCCCACCACGTCCCAATCAACCATCATCTCAACTGCTACTTATACTCGCGCTTCTTCAACTCCGATTCCCTCGCTTGATTGCTGCAACTCCAAAATGAATTCCACAGACAAGGTGTCCCGTGGAATCAGCAACTTTGTTAAAAAACCATGCTTCCTTTCCCAATCCCATGAATCACCTTTTAACTACCGTTGCTTAGCATCTCTCAAAACCCCAACGCCTCACATCACCTGTCTTGCCGTCCACCGTAACCTTCTCTACGCCGCTTCTCTCAACATAATCAATGTCTTCCATGTCTCCCACTACACTCACGTAGACGCGTTCAACGAAAACCCCGCCTCAGGATTCGTCAAGTCCATTGCCTTCTGCGATTCCAAGATCTTCACCGCCCATCAAGACTGTAAGATTCGCGTCTGGCTGATCACTCCCTCCGAACGACATCGTCTCCTATTCACCCTTCCCACCGTCAAGGACCAGCTTCGTCGTTTCATGCTTCCCAAAAACTACATCAGCGTTCGCCGGCACAAGAGGAGGCTGTGGATCCAACATTGCGACACGGTGTCGGGTTTGGCCGTGAATGAGGGGCTCATGTGCTCGGTTTCTTGGGACAAGAGTTTGAAGATCTGGGACGTGTCCGATTACCGGTGCATGGAGTCCGTGAAGGCACACGAAGACGCCATCAACGCCGTCGCCGTTTCGGGGAACGGAACGGTGTATACGGCTTCGGCTGACGGGAGTATTAGGGTGTGGGAGAGGGATGAGAAGGTGAAAAAGTACAGAATGGTGAACAGTCTAGTAGAGAAGAAGAAATCAGCCGTGAATGCACTGGCGTTGAACGGCGACGGGACGGTGTTGTTCGCGGGCGGTTGTGACAGTAGGATTTCAGTGTGGGAGAGGGAGGAGGGGACAAACGATGTCGTGTTGGCGGAAACGCTACGGGGTCACAGTGCTGCGATACTGTGTTTGATCAGCGTGGTAGGACGGTGGATAGCGAGTGGGTCAGCAGATCAGACGGTGATGATTTGGGGAAAGGAAAGGGGGGCTGGGTATAGTTGCAGAGGGGTGTTGGAAGGTCATGAGAAGCCGGTGAAGTCACTGGTGGCATTTTCAGGCGATGAAGATGCCAAAAACGGCGTCTTCACGCTCTTTAGTGGGAGCCTTGACGGGGATATCAGAGCGTGGGAACTCTACCTTCAAATATAGCAATTAGCAAGGCCCCTATAATACGAAAGTGATCTTAATAATTATAGGAATATGGATGAGAATTATAGGAAGGAGCATTATTAAATATGTATTATGTATACCAATAATGTCAGTAGTTGATGCATAGAGGTAATGAAGTAATTGATTGGAGATCATAAATAGACTGGTTATTTTTGTGGCAGACATTATTAAAACTTGGGATGATTGAAGCATCTAAATTTGGGCTGTGATTACTCTAGCAGGGTAATTGCGTATTCATGTGATTTCCTGGCTAGAATTTGCTGCGGACATGCAAGAATATTCCGTCTTATGTTTTGAAGCCTCGTAAAATCGGAATCAATCAGAATCCTATGTTACTCTTTCCTCCAAGGAGTGCATTCATCATGAAAAATCGATCGCTTATTTATATTAATTAATTGTCCAGATCTTCTATACAAATAACTCAATTAATGTATTTGGTATGCGATTCAGAATATAACTAGTTTTCAAGAAAAATGAAACAGGTGTGATCTGGTGCTAAAGAGTGAATGATGAGAAGTTAAAACTTAAAATTACAGCGGGTTAGATGTGGTATTAATTGAGTTGCTCGTGTTGATTAATTTGTGGGGAAGAATTGGACACGTAAAGAGAAAAAAATTCTTAGAAAAACATGATTTTAAAACTTATATACCATACGAAAATTTCCTGAAAAGAGTATTAATTATATCCAAGAAAATGTCAATTTATTTATTTATTTTCTAAATATGGTATTTGGTAAGGAAAAAAATTGAATTCAATAAATAATGAAGTATAGACAATTAGAATCTGATTGTCCATGATTAAAAAACCAGAATACATTCCTCCTCCTGCTTTTTAGAGATTCTTGTAAATGAGAATACATGAAACTTTTCGTCGAAGTTAGAATCACGATTAACACAAAATTGGCATGATCTTTGTCTACTCTGCATAAACGCTGTATCTTATCAACAATGACCTAATCTCAAGACCATTCTCTCAGCGGTTGGGTTAGACAAATTCAGAATCTCCTAATGCATGACTGATTTTTACATTTGATCCCTTGTCAAGAGGCATTTGTTATCATACAAATATGGATGTTGATAGGGTCATCATATATATATATATATAAATGATCTTCTTATAGAGTACTGTAGAGTCAGTCTCTGTGGAGATTTTGGTTTTCGACTTCTTTTAACTGGTGAGTTTCTGCGCATTTTCTTGTGGCGGTGTATTGTTAAGGAAGAAATAGGCTGTTGCACAGACAAAAGGTGTCTATGCATGTGTGGTGAAGATATGGACAAATCGCTGTTGGAGGTGGAGAATATGTTTGAAGTTAAAGAGGCATATTTAATTTGACGTTCCTGATAGAGATTGTGGCTTGATGTCAACAAGAGATTAGAGTTTCTTAATTAATTATGACGTCATTTATAGTCAATCGATTGCAAATAATGGATTTGTGATCTCTTGCGTGTGTGTGTTTGGAGGATGAAAATATGTCCAAATAAAACAACTCACTCGATGCTTTGAAAACGAACCAGACAGGAATCGACCATCACAAAACCATATTCAAAACTTCCTTGCAAGGACCATTTGTATACATGTATAGATAAATTTGGAAAGATGGATACAGTATTATTTTAATGATTGTATTATGAACATTTGCCATCGCTTTCAAACCCATTAACGTCATGAACGTCGTCCCATCAAGCTTTAATTCGCAGCGTTTCCGACGTTTGAATGCTGTGCTCCTTTTCTTTGCAAATGATTGCCGTACGAGGAGGAAGCATATCATTTTTTTTAAAAATAAAAATAAATAAATGGAATCGACGGCCAAGATCTATATATTGTCGACATTCAATGGCTAGCTAAAACACTTGAAGACGCAGTGCATTACCAGCAGGGATTCTGAACGCTACACATGCATACATCTGGCTCACACACAAATCTATATATGGACGGCCTGGTGATATTTTATAAGGATTAAGTTGATGTATTAATTTGCACGAAAGAATATTCTGAAGTATATTTATGTTGAATGTAATTAAACAGACGTATGGTATATATAGAGAGAGAGATGGGTGATGAGCAATAATTATAATAAAACCTGCGCTTTCGGCACTCAGGCGTTGGATGATGAGCTAGATAGAATTGGCGTGATTAACTTCATAAGTCATGATTATGTTGGCCAAGCCATATGCTTTTGTCTACGTACGCATTGCTGTTCAATACCCACTATCTGTGATCGATCACCATTATAATTTTAATGCACAAATGCACCTATCATCTCCTTTAATTTCACTGGGCGTGGATACATCCGTAACCTCTTGTTCGATCCTATTCAAAACACTGTTAGATACTAATTGTTGTAGATATTTCTGATTTTGTATAATGTTTTCCCCTGAACTCTTAATTTAATAAAATGTCTTTATACAATCGTCTAAATCTAACGTTTTTAACAGAAAATATTAGTATATTAATTTTAAATTTTAAAAACAATAATACACGACATAAAAAATATCATTTCATTGTCACCAAAAAAAAAAAATATCATTTCATTCGGGAGGGTAAGAGGAATGAAAACTTAATTTATAAAATTAAAGGATTAAATTATTACCTAATATAAAGCAATATATATAGAAACAAAAATGCGCTTTTATCATTTATTTTTCTAGGAAAATTAACAAATGCTCTCCTCCCTAAACATAGTTTTAAGTATGGAAATGAAATGTAATCAAGTAATAGTATTGAATATTGGGCTAAAATGGCAAAATAATCATGCCATTTTTTTTTTGAACAAATAGAGTAAGACTGCACACACAACCTGGCAACCCATCGGCCTAGACCCGATCTCACCCGATATCAAACCCAGACCAAAAAATGGACCCAATGAGAAGCTAGACACAACTGGGTCTAACTCGACTACCAGATTGGACTGCGTATTGGATTGACTAGTCAGACTACGTAGCCTGATCCACCCAAACTTGGAGGTCACAAGTTGCAACCTCGATTACCTAAGTTGTGACCTTAACCCCTTGATGTTCTCTCAGTACATCTTAAGTCATGACCTGGTATCCTTTTTTTTTTTTTTTAAACTACTTTCATCCAACAAATTTATTTATTTTTTTAAAAAGACCTAGACTGGTCTACTAACCTGGTCTTAGTCCTGGGTTAACTTAGGTTGGACAGGTCCTCGAACCACAAAGATCAATCCAATTTTCAAGACTGGACTCAAAACTAAGCACAAACCCGATTCAACCCAATCTTTATACAATCTTAAAGTAGAGAGATCGATCAGTTAAACAAAGCTACTTATATTGTTGTTGATTTTCCAAAATTTGTGAAAGGTAAATGTGACATGTGGAGGCCATATTTATTACACATGATTCCACGTTAAGTTCCGTTTGGGCATATGTTGACAAAAAGCATAATCGTATCGTATCGTATGCCACTTTATTAACTTTGCTCCAATACTACATACAGAGATTATGCAGTTGGAAAAGCAATGGAAAAGGACGTCTTAACACCGACTTAATGAATTAATAATAGCATCTTATTCTATTTAATTATTCAAATTAAGGTGCTCTCTCGTCAAGGCGAGGCAATGATGGCAATTAGTACCCTGCAAAATCAAACCAAAGCAATAGAAATTTAAATCACCCCTCCACGCCCCTCCCTCATCACTTAGCTTAGCTCAATACGATTTTAAGGATAAAAAACTATTTTAAGAACTGTTTATTATTATATGCAGAATGAAAAACTCGTTTGAATATGTGCATTCTATTTACTCATTCTTTGACCTCAATATCTACGTTCTTTTGTATTGTTAGAGTAGCTAGTTAAACAAAAGTAATTTGAAGCTGTTTTTATTCTTACAACCAACGACATCACTACGACACCCGACCACCGCCCAGCATCAACGACCACCGCCCAGCATCAACGACCACCGTCAAAAAAGGAATAAATGTTGTGTGTGAGATTTTTTTTTGGGTTTTATATGATATTTCTAAGACAAAATGATTCAAATATAGTTATAAAGAACAGTTTCACAAAACTATTCGAATAATATGGAAACAAGAAACAGAGTAAAACAATTTTTTTCCTTGTTAGGTTTTATACTTAATAATTAAACAAAACATTTGAGTTTCACGTTGTCCCTCTTTCCGCTTTCCTTTGATTAAAATAATAATCAAATGATTTTTTCAAACAAGGAACAACCATAGGAAGTTATCTATATTTTTTTAAATTTTTAATTGAATACCTATATTGCATGCTTTCTTTTTTAATTAAATTCTTTAATTTTACTCTGTAAGTAATGTTAGCCTTGTAACTTGGCTTTGTTAACATTGTTAGCTCTATACAAGAGCCAACAGCATTAATATAGTAAAATTAAAGGATTTAATTAGGATAAAAAATACATTAATACTAAATTAAAAATGTAAAAAAAAAAGTATAAGTACTCTCCACATTAAAGAATGCATTGCAGAAATGGGAAGAGCAAGGCGTGTGTGTGTGTGGAAAATGAAAGGAAATGATATGATTTTTGAGCACTTGTTTTCTTGTTTTTGGGGGTTTAGTGAAGGCTTGTAGCACCCAAAACAGCATGATGTTGTTAAGTTTGAAGATTCAATTCATATCGAATAGACATTCATCCTTCACACAAAAGCATATATATATATATATATGAGAGAAAACAACGAAGTATATATTACTCACCAAAATTTGACGATGAGATGGTTGTAAACACTTGCTCTCTCAACATACAAATTCACAAGAATAAAGATGGATGATATGTGTTTCATCGTAAACACACTGCTATAAAAAAAAACATCATTAACATCTGCCTCTAATGTCTCTCATTGGTTCTACTGCGTAATTAATAAATTAAAAAAAGGAAAATCAATATTACAATATCTCAATTTTTAATCTAATTGTAACTCAATCCTTTAATTATGATTCAGTATGATTCGATCCCTTAACTTTTAACTCGGTTAAAACTCAGTATCTTACCATTTCTTATTTAATAAATCAATCTTTGTAATTCACAACTTATCTTGACACATCATCCAATCATCTTATGTGTGGCAAAAGAGGCTGCTGATGTGGCGTCATATAAACTCCACGCCTTGTAGCAGTTCATCATCCCTTCTCTGACAATTCATTAACAAAAGAAAATGTAACCCAGAAAATAAGGTCACTTTGGATTTCCCTTTCTTCAGAGAACTCACTTTTTCTGTGTGGGGCTCGTATCACGGGTGATTCAGGGAAGGAGGAGGAAAATGACGGAAAAAAAATAGGGAACTGGGAGTGATAACGGAAACAAAACGTGGAGTATTTGGAGCCATATCAGTAGCCCCTTTTACCATGTAAGATGATTGGGTGATGTGTCAAGATGATTTATACATAATAATAATGATTGATTTATTAAATAAAAAAAGATGGATGTGAGTTTTGATCGATTGAAAATTAAAAATTGAAGGATTGAGTGACGTTAAGAGACTAATCATAGCTGAATTAATATTTGAGGGATTGCAAGATTAATTTTCTCTTAGAAAAAAAGGAAGACTTTCAATTTTGTGGTGCAATACGAGAGGAAGAAGAACCGCTCACACATCAAATTCAATTGGAGGTGGGGGAAGCAAACCTTGTATGATCTTAGTTAGCCCTCTACTTGTCAGAACTTCATCAACTACGGCCGAAACGATAATTTCCATCTAGCAACTTCTGATAAAGAATTTGAATTACAAGTATTTCAATCAGCATGCAGGAGCAACAGATTTGAAACACAGCAGATGAAAATCAAAAGAAGTCGTAGCCTCGGTGAAGTATTTCCCGGGACGGGGGAAAATTTCACATGTCCACCCGACGGTCCAGCTCTTTTAGCATCTTTCGAGAATTTTAAGGTAATGTGCTAATATCATCTGCTGCTAGTGATTATTTATGTATTTGCAAGAACAGAGCTTCTGGCAGGCTCCAACAACATCCACTAAACAAACTACACAACACAACCAACTATATCACATAGAAACTAATAGGGAATTTCCTGAAACCTAAGATACGCTTTACCAATTCCTTTGCTAAGCACTGAAATTTCTTTATACAGCCATTATGTATTTTGAACCACAATTAATGAGTCAGGCAAACAGATCCCTCAACATCTAATAGGGGAAGTCTATGCCAGCACCGTGAGCATAATAAAATTCTGCATAAAACTAGAAGAAAGCAATAAACTACATCTAGGAGTGATAGAATGTATTCGCAAATACTGGAAATGCCAGTTCAACATCCTCTGGTTTAAAGGCAGATTATTCAGAGAAAGTATGGTGGGATACATTTTTCCACCAGAGACTGAAACTCAAAATTGAACGATTTGCCGACATTTAACTTGGCATCTGATTCTCGTTGCTAACATGTTAAAGAAATATAGAGACACTCTGGCTTTCAGGAAAAAGAATTTAGAAATATCTCAAATTTATTGTCAATAACTTAACCAGGACAGGGTATGAATTATATGCAGAAAGATAGAGCAAAAAAAACAAAAAAGTGAAGCAACCTTGTAATTAGTAATTAGAACACAGTATGCACAATGGAGCATTCCTCAAGTCTTGCGACGGAGGCGCTTCCTAAGCTTCTTGTACTTGTGCTTGTTCATTTTTCGCTTCCTCTTCCTCTTAACACTATCCGCCCAAAGCGTCCGCGCATCATCGTCCTCGATTCGCGGAGGATCACTATCAGCCACCCCCAATTTTTCGGACTCGGCCGAAACAACGGGATTACAGCAAAACCCGAACGGGAAGGAGGGAAAAAATTGGAAGCTTTGTGAAGAACTCGGCTTGTATCCGTCGAAGAGACCCGAAAAGGGAGCTTTGTTACTAGTGGGATCCGGTAAGCGTGTGCCCAGAAGAGTTTGGAGGGGGATTGAAGAATCAGTGTATGGGGGAATTGTTGGCGCTCTAATGGTTGATACAACTACTCTAAAAGATAACGCAGGGTTTCTAGAGATCTTGTGTATGAGGCTGGCCATTTAAGCATCGAATTTGAATAATGATGGAGAAGGGAAATATGCAAATAAAAAAGGCGTTGTTCGAGTATGCAGCAATATTAGCTCAGGATTCGCAGACGCAATGCCAATCAATATTCTTTTTTTTGACCAGAATGCCAATCAATATTCGATCATCGCCTTTCGGTGAAGGTGGCATTCTGGAACTAAGGCCAGACCTGGCGACGTAGAAGGCGGACCCAAAATTTTCATGGGCCGGCCACAAAATGGTTACAGCCCATCAAAGTACGGATCAAACCTTTCTACTCCTTTAAACAAGTATTTCAACCATATATATAGATTGATCTTCAACAAAAGATAGTTATGTGATAGAAAATTTCTAGTTTATATCTAGTTACACGATTATTTAATTAAAGTATAGATTTTTCGTATTCCTAACTGACGTTTAAGTGATATTCCAGAAATAAATCATTAGTTTATGAGAAATTGCAGTGACAAAAAAGGATGCCCCCATGCAGGATCGAACTACAGACCTTCAATTTACAAGACTGACGCTCTACTACTGAGCTATAAGGGCTTCAACCTCATCCGCTGAAAAATTATTTTTAGATTCCAGATATCTAACCTTCATCGTCTTCATCTGCTTACCATCACTGGAAAATCAATGGCTTTCTGCTTTTTATTTTTTTTATTTCCATTGTATGTTTTCCACCTTATTTGTAAAACTTTATCTTATAGCAATTAGATATTTTCTATACAACTAGTTGATTTGTAAGAATATGAGAAATGTTGATAGAGTTTTTGTTTGAATAGACTGGGAAGCCATTTTTTTTCTGGATTTTCCCACATATAATTGTTATAAGAGGGCCTACACAATTACTCTTACAATCGGTAGCATGTTCAAAGCAGAGTTTGTTCTATTTGAAAGTTCATACACAAACCTCACATTTTGTTAAACATCATGTCAAAAATTCTGCTATTTATTTCATTATATTAAATGTGGCTTGTGATTTGAGAACTCTTCAGTTCTCAACCCATTTGCAAATGACATTTCACATAAATAGTTCTGTTGATGAGCTTGGAAGAGTTTGTTCACCACTGCTATTGCAGAAATTGAGAAAGAGGGCTATACCCTTTTCTTTTGGGTGAATGACCAATAATCAGATCACATAAATATTCCACAGAACATAGACCTAATGCACACTAGATTCATGTTGGAGCAACTAAGAGTATGATGTTATTAATAAAAAAAAAACCCAGACAAAACAGCCCTCTGAGCCACCAGTCCTCTGTTTTTTCGCTTCATGAGCATCTGTGTTGGAATATTTGGAGGCACATTGAGCCGCATAGCAAGTTCTCATATGACTTGCTTGTTACTTCTAATATTAGATTTTTATTCTGTCCATGTCACGCAGAATCTAGTATCAATATTATGCAGCAAGGAATAATTCTTATTGAACAAACAAAAAACTTTCTAGCTGCCATGGTAAAGTCACTTGATTAACTAACCTCCTTCAATAAGCATACAATCCAGCCGTCTTAAAGGTGAAACTTCAATATATAGCTGTCCCAAACGAAGATCATTTTATTAGCCGTAGTGTTTCTTTTTCATCTTTTTTCCAAATCGAACACTTTATTATTCTCTGTACCATACTATTCAGAACTCAGGAACATCCCCTTTTTCCGCAGGCTAGGAATATTTCTTCAGTATTGGCACTAAGAGGTGAATATTGTGAAGGGGATTTTTCTTGTTCGTAATTATATAATAATGTTCAGACGAATTCTATAGAAAAGCAGGACAAAACATGAACAACATAACATTATTTAAGCAGAAACTATATATTTTACAGGATCTTCTTACTTTTGACCCTACACACCTAGTAAAAGGTAGACTTGCTTGATCACAGACACTTATCACACAGAAGCGTTATGTTACATCGAATTATTCGACCTTCTTAAGGAGCCTAACAACAACGCTATCAGTGTTTGATTTGGGACAACATGCATCTGATATCCTTACTGTTAGGCCTCTCCTTGGGATCATCAAGAGTGCAAAAGCAGGCAATCTTAAGAACCAAAAGCATCTGATCCTCATATCCATTTCCTCTGAGCTTTTCATCAATGGCCCTCGTGGGATTGTCTGACGTCATCACATTCCTCATCCACTTCACCAAGCTCAGCTCCTCTGTTTCCTGGAAGAACGCATCAGATGGAATCTTTCCCATCACCAAGATCCCAAGAACAACCCCGAAGCTGTATATGTCGCACTTGTCAGTGAATTTCACTGTCTGGTGATATTCTGGTGCTATGTACCCTACAGTTCCAGCCACGTTTGAGGTTGAGACATGTGTATGAGCTTCTGGCATTGCTTTTGCAAGCCCAAAATCTGCAATTCTAGCTTCCATATCATCATCAAGAAGAATATTTCCAGGCTTGAGATCTCTGTGAATTATACGAGGAGTATGGTTCATGTGAAGATACTCCAACCCAGCCGCTACACCAACTGCAATCTTGTGACGTGCCAACCAATCTAACTCTCTTGCACCTATTTGAACTTGATTCAGTACATCTTGTAAGCTTCCGTTCTTCATGTATTCGTATACAAGGTAGTGGCAATCTGGCCTTGACACGTGAGCTAGCAGAGGTAGAAGATTTCGATGTCGGATTTGACCAACCGTGTTGATCTCTGATCGAATTTGACGCATTTTTTTGTTCAGAACCTTACTGTCTTCTTCAGACAGCTCTGCTGCATCTTTTGAAGGTTGAATGACCTTCTTTATAGCAACGATTTTGTTGCTTCCTGGTAATTCAGCCCTGTAAACTTCTCCACACCCACCTTTTCCAATGATTTCTAATGAGTTCAATCCATCTTCTTTCTCTAGAAAAGCTAAGTCCTCTGCTTTTTTAATCAATGGACTGTAAATTGCAGGGCCTGAGCTCTTCCCTCCTCCTTTGATCACGGCTACGGCCAACTTGAACAGAAAAGAAAATATGAATCCAGATATGCTCCCGGCGAATGCTCCTGCCATGAACCCAAGAATCCACCCACTTAGTTTCCTCTTTTTTGACTTGTGGTCATGTTGTGCTGCTGGAGCTTGAGCCGGAGCAGCTTGAACCGTAGAATTCTTAGAACGATTGCTAGATTTTGGAGGAGGAGCAGAAGTTCGGTCACTACTTATTGGAGCTGAATTCTCGGTAAGGATGTATCTTTTGGGGATATCAGACACTGATGAGTGTCCAAATCTCTTCATCAATGGCTGAGGAATTTCAATGAAGTGATTCCGAGAAAAGTTGAAGCGTTGGAGATTTCGAAATGAACGTATGGACGCCGGAATTCTGCCCGTGAAGAGATTGTCCGCGACAGAGAGACTTTCCAGGTTCGGGAAATACTTCAAGAAATTCAAATTCCCAGAGAACTTGTTGGAAGATATGTCAAGGACTCGGAGGCGAACGAGGGAGGACAATTCAGACGGGACCTCGCCGGAGAAGCGGTTGTTTCCGAGGTCAAGAATCTCCAGCTTCCGACAGTCAACTATCTGAGTTGGAATTTGGCTGGCGAGTTGGTTGTCGGAAAGAGAAAGCTCCTTGATCTCAGAGAGGCGCCCAATCGCTGGGGACAAAACGCCATTAAGCTTCTTAGACTTGAAGATGATTCTGGTGATTCTGAGAACATAGCTCTCATTGCTGGAGAGCCTCCTCTCGCAGAAGACCCCGTCGGCGTCACATGGGTGTGAGGTAAACGGTTTGCGTTGACCATTGAAACCCAACTCCTTGTGAAGAGTCAAGAAAGCTTTGAGATCTGAAGGATCGATATCAATTTTGGCATGGATGATGATGAAAAGAGAGCTTAACGAAAAGAGTAATAGCAGGTGGAATTTTGCAGGAGGGAGAGCCATTCAGAGCGGAAGATATGAATACCAGGATGACAGGAAGCAGAGGCTTTTACCTGAAATGGGTGTTTGATCGTTTGTTTAATTCTTATAGCACCAAAGCGTGTGGAAATCCTTGCATCATTGGGCCCCACTGCTTGAATTTTTTATCAAACAATCCAAGTGAGATGACCTGGTCAAATGTCACATCCAATTTTTATTGGTCCACCTCACTAGCTTTTTTTTTTTTAAAAAAATTCCATGGGGTCAACAAATTAAAGAAATGACAATGTAACTTCTGCTAAGTGTATCTGGTAGATCCCTTTTTAATACACTACGTGGTTTATTAGGTTATAGAAGTTACCCGCAGGCCTGTTTATTTGAGCTATTTTTTTATTTTTATGAATAAGTCTGAAAGTACTAGTTTTTTTTTAATTACAAAAGTACTACAATTATTTAGATATAAATCTATGTGCTGTAATTAGTATGTGATCAACCGGATAGATCACTCATCACTGTGCATTAAAATGAGCGTTGCCCAGGCAAGCTGAGCAACAACCAACAAGGTGTAAACTGCTGTGGGGACATTCTTTTTCTTGATATAATCTCATTGACGTTTTTTATTGCTAAATCCAGCAGGCAACAAAAAAAAAACCCCTTCAATAATGTAGTGGAGTGAGGACCCCAGAAAACCTCAATACTTTCACTTTTTTTATATATTAAAGATGAATATCGGCACATCATGAAAAATATAAAGTTTAGATCACTATAAAAATTGCTAACTAAGACATGCTTAATTAATCCAACACAACAATGCTTAGCCAAGTTGAGCTCCCCTTTATAACACCTACCAAGCAAAAACGTCCAAAAGGAGATTCCTAGTAATCTTGGAAAAGGACGGATTAAGCTCCAGCAGCGGTAAATAATAATATATATATTACTAAAAATTAACTCAATTAACAAGTTATAATATAATAAAACAATATGAATATGCTAGCAGCCCATGCCATTGTCGTTTGGGAAAAAAAGGTAAGACAGTCATCTTAATTTATCATACTGTATCTCCATTTTTAATATAGGATCACATTGGTTAATTTGGAGAAATTATGAAATCTAAATAAATTATTTTAAAATATTCATATGTAACTCTTTACTCAAATTAATATATCTTATTTATAAACTGATATATAATTTAATGATATATATAAGAATAAGTATTTCAGAAATATCATATTATATATGATATAATTAAAGAATTTCCTTATCTCCCATAATTTCTGTAAATTAATCAATTGGATTTGGCCAATATTTGATTGGAGAGTTGAGGGCGTGAATGAAACGGCCAGAAGAAGTGGGGTCAAAAAATTGATGGGGATTAATTAATGGAATGGATTTGATTGGCTTAAGAATTAGAAATCAGTAGAAGTCTGCCATCCAAGTCAACACAGTGCCCCTTTCCTCACTCCACTTTTTAAGTCAACAAGTCGTTGCCTAGTTGGCCTTCCTATTGTGAATGGAACCAGGCCAAATCAGAGCTCTAAACTTGTAACACAGCTTTAAAATATGAGTTTATGCCTCGGCTAAGTTTCTATACAAACCAAAGTATAGAAATCCGATCAATTATTGAACTGGATAAATCAATGGATTAAAAATCAATGTGTCAGATTAGAGTTAAACTAGGGGTTAAATCGGTGAAAAATAAAAAAATTAAAACTAAATCTTATTAAGTGTTAACACAATCACACAACCTAAAATTGAAAATTCTAAAAATTAAGTAATAAATTCGGTTAATAACAAAGTGACAATTACCAAATTAATTATATACCTATAACTTATCTCCTACCCAACATTATATACAATTTTAAAATATTCATCCTAACAAAACATCAATATATATATATGGTAAGGGTTTTGTTTTTAATTTTTTTAATTCTCAAATTTTAAATTTTAAAAAAATTCATCTGTTTTGCTTTTTTTTCTTTTAAATAATTTAAAAGAAGATGAGCAGATGCATATGTGATGGTGGCCTATGTGGGGAAGGGTTTTTTTTTTTTTAACTTTTAAATTTGAAATTTTTTAAAAAATTCATCCATTTTTGTTTTTTTAAATCCCGAATTTGTTTTAAAAAAAAAAAGTAACACAGGTTGGACGGGTTGACCGAGTTAATCCAATTTGGGGTTATGAGGCAACTTGGATCGGATTGAAGGCCAGGCCGATCCGGTCCAAATTCTTACACCTTAATACAAACAATTTTTTAGGTTTTTGGATTTAGACACGAGCTTGCCAAATATTTAACCTGATTTGAAACCCTTCTAAAGACCCATTGAAAAGTTGATTTTTAAATGGGTTTATGATATTAGTTGGTGAAGGTCTTAAATAGACTCTAAAACTGTATAAAACCTACTTGTTATTTATAACAAGTTAACTGACAAATCTAAATAAAGATTAATCCAAATAGTCTATTACTGTTTTGAGATGTAGATTCTAAACAATGAGATGAACCTCAACCCACTATGATAATAGCTAGTGATCATGGGAGAGAAGGCATAAATAAATGAGGAGGAAATGAGAGGGGCATGAAAGTTGAGAAGCAGTGGGAGGCTTTTACATTTTAACATCTCAATGTAGTTGATTAAAAATCTGAAGCGTCGTGCTGAGAGTTTGGGGAAAGGAATATTTATCATAACCTTATATGCTTATGATTATACTTTTAAGTGTACACATGAAAAAAAAATTGTTGCATACACCGTAGCGTACCACATCATCTATACCCTTAACAATAAAAAAAATGTTCCAACTTAGTTAATTTTAATCCCATGTGGCAGGTATTAAATTTACATCATTATTTTTTAAGGACAAAAATTATCCTGGCCTTTATCCCATCCTCTGCTACTCTACATCAACGAAGAGCTAAGCCATATATGAAGCTAGAGCATGTTGTGTTTTCTGACAAAATTTGAGATTAGATGGTGTTGATTATGTAAAATGTGAGTTTGAAATAGGTCCTATGAACTATGTTGAGGTGGTTCAATTTATTGGCACCCTTTATATGATTTGCCCAGGAAAATATGTCTAGTGCGAGTGCTATAAAATGCATTCTTAATGTTGCAGAAAAGTAATAACAAAAATGGTATCCATTTGAATTAACAGTAGAATCTACTTTTTTTAAATATGTAAAATAAATTCTGTATTGAATAATGTGAATGTGATTTTTTTAATGCCATTACGAGTATATCTGTGGACTTGTTTTTTTCCGCGTCAATGCAATTGATAGCCACCAATCAGAGCAGCAGAAGTATTTGGCATCATGAGAGGACTTGGACTTCATTAGTTGAATGGATTCAAAACGATTGAAGCACTCAGTGATTATGTTGAGACTATCAATTTAATTACCAGGGAATAAATGACCAGTCGTTCTCACTGAGACATAATTAAGGAGGCTACTAACATGATTCATAAGTATTAAAATGTTCAATTAATTAATTTTATGCAAAGAGAATCTAATAGTACATCAATTAACTCAGCTGGAAAAAAAAAAAAAGTCATGAGCTAGACAATGTTTTAAATATCTTTAATAAAAGGCCACCTTTCATTTAGACGGATGCGGTGGTTGATGGAAGAGATTTTCTTGCTAAAATTTTTCTGTGCAGTTGCTACTTAGGTTTCAATGATAGTTTTCATTGGGGTTTAGTTAATGTAACTCCGATCACTTTATGGTTTTGTGCTATTGATCATTTCAGTGTGGCAATTGGTTCCACTTTTAAATAAAGAAAAAGGCATACATATATATTATTTATATATATATATATTTAAAAAAAGAGATGCGAATGGAAAACACGCATTACTTGGAAGGTTCAGTGACTATGGGGTCAAGTTACAGGTCAACAAAGGCAAGCAACCAAAAGTCTTCTCCGTAATTTGATTGGCCGAATGTTCAACATAATCTCTCATTTCATATTCATACCGGAGACCGCACCCGACTTCCTTCATACAACTTCCTCTCCTGTACTGTCTGTGAACCTTCTTAGTTATTACCATTATCTTCTCTTAAAGCTAAATCCATGGGTCAAATATTACCGGCTAACTAATGCTGCTTCAATTTTATTTATAAATCACTTACACTATATTTCACAACTCTGCCTCACACTGCTTTAAAATTTAACCTTTCAACTTTTTAATATATATATATATATATATATATTGTACTCAATGGAAGTAAGCTAGTTACAATAGCAAATGAAGAGTACCATGACATATTTATATGAAAATTTCAATGGTAAAAATTTATAAATATATAAAAATTCTTCATCTCTCTGTCATGTGAGCCTCACGGCAAGACTCAAGTAGCTGGTTTGAATAAATAAGTATGTGCATCACGAATTGACTTTGAAGAAAGGTGGGGACAAAAAAAGACAATTGAAAATAAGTTATAGTGGTATACTATTTTGGTCATTATTTCGTTGTCTTTAGGGATATTTTTTTTCCCCTTTAAGTGAATATTTTTAAAATAAAATATGAAATCATGTAAAAATAAAGTTTCACGACAAAGAAGCATATTTAGCGACGAAATCTAGCACTCCTAAATTTAATAAAAAGTTACCAGTTTAACTGATTGTTGCAAGAATTACATGCAGGTCCCAAATTTATAAAAAAAAAAAAATGATTAGCTACAGCTCTTAACTATTTGTAAGTACATAAATCCAACATGTCAAATACGAAAGTTTAACGTATGAATGGGATTGAGGAAATGATTAACTTCCTTATTTAGAAGGTGGGATTGTAAATTTTTCTTGATTGTTTTTATATACAGAAACAATTTTTTAGGAGCTACAATATATTCAACTGATTTGAATACGGAATCATTTATAGACCATACACTTCAATATAGACTATACGATTCATTTTGAGACGTTGCTTCAAGCTCACCCATATCCACATGCACAGAATGAGAAGTTTTGGGCCTAGAAGTTGCTTCAAGCTCACCTATATCGCGAGTGGATCCTCTCTGCAGTTTAAAATTAATTAGTCTGAGAGAAACCATTTACCAAACAACCCAGAGGATTTGGTCTAATGGAAATAATTAGTTGCTGATAATATGAATATATGATGAAGTAAAGTTTGAATACCCATTAAGAGAATACCTTGAGTAAGATTTAAATGAGAAAATAATGAATACACACTCCAAGCAGTGTGTGTGTGTTATTTCAGTATCAAACCTACATCGCCCTTCATTCATTGAAACAAACGCACACAAACATCACCCTTCTTTACCTCACACATCTTCGCCATTCCTAATTACACCAACCACAGAGATTGAAGCTCACAATACTTCTATATCACTACCTCTCATCATACCAAACATCATTTCGCCAAGCCATATAATGATAAACAGGCCTATCTATATAAATATTACACACGATCGACGGAGGCTATATAGTACAACATATTTTGTACCTCTCACTCCACACAACAGCGATACATGAAGAACCTCTCCATTGAACGCCCACATTCAGCGCACACAACCTTCTCTGGAATTCCCCCCGTGCTCCCTGGAAGTATGAGGCGATTACAGTGATGTGGCGTGTGAAGTTGCTTCAGATACTCATTCATGGCCGGAATAAATCCATCTCTTGTTGCACTTTCCTTCCAGCTCTCGAACTTTGTCAGGCATGTCAGTGCCGTGTCTCCTTTAGCTCTCGCCATTTCATGCTGTCCTCTGCAGAATATAGCCCATCCTTGATCGCTACCGTCGAAGCTCAGTACCGTCATCACCTCACTCATAATCTGATCACTCTCCACTGTCTTCCCTTGCTGTAGTTTTGAGTACAGCATGCTCTCCAGTCGTGTCCAGAAGAACCATATGGACGTCACGTTTGGCCAGAAGTAGCTGAACTTTCTGGTCGAGAATGTGCTGATCATTTTCTGCATCCTCTCTTTGGCGTTATTCTGCCCCACATAAACCATCTCCAGTGAGATGTTGTTAGCTCTTGCCACAGCCATAGCTGTGGTTGTGAATGGTTCAATCCATTCAAGTTTTTCACCTCCATACAGGCATATATGTTTGCCTTCTGCCATCTGGTGCAATAATCCAATCACCATATCAGTTAAAAAAGGTTGTTCGTTTGAAGATTAATATTCAGATTCTGTTTGTGAAGACTTATTACGTACTTACCCATTCTATAACTGTTGGATCAATGCCATCAACGAGCAGCTCAAGGCTCCAGATTTCTGCCTTCCACAAGGATTCTTCCTTCTCACTAGTGAAGGGAAAGGCTAGATTGCCCCAAATCCAGTACATGTGGAGGGCATTAGGAGAGGATAGCCTGCCCAGAGGATCAAGGGCCACTAAGATAGCTCTCTTTGTGAAATTCCAGACCTCTCTGATGTACTTTATCACGTATGGTTCGATGATCAGGGGGTCCCTCACGCTGTACCATGGCATCAATGCTCGCAAATGTTCAAACTTTTGTCGACCCAACTCATTCCAGGCTATTGCGTCCACAACTGGAATCCACACCATCTCGTAGTGCGTCTCGCTCCTTGATCGTGCATCTTTGTACAAGTTATCGAGTATTATGATCTCTTCTTGCGAGAGATCAAGATCTGATATCAGCAGCAACACATGCTTCCTTTTCAGCTCCTCCAGCCTAACCTGATGAAGTTCAACCAGTGACATGTTTTTAGAATATGGGTTTAATTAATTAAGATGCGTATGTAGAACAGTTAGAAGTTTTAAGAACTTAGAGCCAATTAACCCTTGTTTTGGTTGATCCATCTATAAGAGGGGGTGGATCTTCCTTGGCGTATATCAATGCCCTGAGAATTTTCAGGTTGTCCAAGTGGACTGTCTCAAAAAGACGAACCAAATTCCGAAAGGCCTCTATGTGCCTCTTCTCATCTGCATTTCCATATAGATAATATTATAAACTGTATATATTATATCCATTCAGATTTAAGATTTTTACAACTGAAATGCCAATTCTGATAGATGTTCTCACCTATATATTGGTAGCAGATGGCCAGTTGATTCTGAAGGTGCTCATGTATACTGTTCATCTTATGCGCCAAGCTTGAAAGTTCCCATGCTTCCGTGTTGGTTGAGCCGTACCTATAATCAAACAAAAAAAGTGGAGCTTACTAGTCACTTGATGATTGAAGTAAGGGAATGGAGGAATGGAACTAATAATAGCAATTCCGAATGAACTCACTCATTTCTCATTCCAACAAGACTGGCAATTTGAGAAGCACAAGCCACAATACTTCGGATGTTCCAATAGGCAGCAACAGGAATATGAGCACTGGCAACAGACATTGGAGGAGTTTCCTCTGAGATGTACTCAGTGGGCAGCTCTTTGAACTCAACGATGCACTTGGTCACATCCAGAATCGCCTTCACCAGCTTCATCATTGCATCGAATTGCTGTTTGAGATGGGCATGGTTCTCCACAAGGTCAGGCAGTTGCTTGAGCAGTGCCACAGATTTAGCAAGTGTGTTTGTAGCACCCATCTGACCAACCAGCCAAAATTCTCCAAAGTTCACGGCGAAGGCTGATAAAGCTAACACCACTTTTGCATGCCATGGATAGCTAGAGAGCATGTTCAGGAACCCCATGGTTGTTGCATGAGCATCTCCACCACCTCCTAGGCACTTGTACGATAACTGCCAATATGTGTGTGTGCGCTATATAGTCATGCAATGCTCATTAACGATGACAACTTTTAAGGAAATTATATTGCTCTAGTCGTCAAGATAAGTATATATGTTTTGCTTTTCAGGAAAATCAAACGCGGATCATTATCTGTTCACTTTATAGAAAATTCATTTTAACCTTAGCGTGGGTCAGTAATAAATAAACAGGAACTTTGGTTAAAAGTTGTGCAGATTTTGGCATAATAAAACAACCTCGCAGGAAATTTTGTATATGGCAAAGGCCAAGGAATCAAGCATGTCCAACTCAGCAAAGACAGCGGCCTTCTCCATAGAATCAACATGTTCTCTTTTTCCCTACGAACAAAAATCCACACAGCCACAGTAGCTTAGCTTACTATATATATGGATTATAACACACAAACGATACGAATGAAAACAAAAACAAAAAGTGGGTAAAGAATGATACATCAGCATCACCATCAACGGTACGAGCAATGGTATGAATCAAGATCTCCTCAATAATTTGGATAACAGGCTTGACATCAACTTCACGACCATCAGGGGCATGAGTGGCCTGAACTTGCTTCATCATGGCAGTGTCGTCCGAGGTCGAGAACATCTTACGTTCTCTTCTTTGGTGCATCTTACTGGGGGGAATGGCTGCCGGTTGGCGAGGTTGGCCGCTAGCCATCGTCCTCAACATTTAGTGAATGATATCACAACACAGAATGTATGTGTAAGAAGTGTTTGTGTACGACGTGTGTGTGTGGTAGCCTAACAAGGAGCAACAAGACTTATATAATTAGAGGGTGTGGAATAAAGTCTTATTGAACATGTACCTTGCTTGCAATTAGGTATAAACAAAAGCAAAAGCGGTCTCTTGATTTGGATAAGATTATAGAGTTGGAGTAAAAGTTTAGAGGTGGTATTTTTGAGTCCATTGTGGTGCGTCTTCGCTGAATCAAGCATAAATATGCTTCTCTGTAAATTCTGAATTTAGACAACCTTACCGTGCTCAAATAGATATAATCTTGGATAGTAGGTCCCCCCACAATATATATCACAGCATTTCTACTTTAATGGCATCTAGAGACAAAGGTGAACAGTTTTTATTCAAGCTGTGTGATACATGTGGCCACTACAGTAATATGCAGCGTACAGGTGGAGCTGTGATTATTATCCGATATGAAAAAGAAGAGAAGCATAAAGAAAAGAAAGAACCAAATAAAGAAAAAGTTCATGTTTTATTATCACTTATGGGAAGAAAAAAGAAAGAAAAATCGGAAAGAAATAGGGTTACCAAAGGCCAAAGCAAGCAATTTGAAGATAACGAATCCTTACTAATCAGTTTGAAAGGCCATATTCCATAAACATAGGTTAATTTTTTTAAGAAAGTCAGTGAACCGATTTAGAAATTTTAGAAATTTGATTAGCTAAGATAACATGATATGATTACATATATAATAGTACGGACAGTAGAAATGATTTTATGTACCAAAAATTGTATACTATAAGACTTCAATTCAAATTTTTTAACCAACAAAGTTTTTGAATAGGAGCCTTTTACCCTTTGTTTATAAATGTAATAATATAATAACTATTACCTTCGGTTTCAAAAGTTAGTTTACTTTTTCGGTGAGCTTTAAAAAATTAAAAAAAAATACTTAATTTTAATATATATGTAGAAATATTTATATGTATCGCTAGACTATATATATTATTTTATAAATCAGATAAATTAGTTTAAAGAAAAATAATGAATATATCAATTAGTTAATTGGAAAAAAAAAAGTCAAACTGAGTGGCTTTTACCTCATTAATATTAGGGTAAATGTTCAAAAATACTCTTTATTTTTCTTGAAAATAGCATCTGGCATTATAAACAATTTTTGAATGCAAAAATGCACATATTGATTTAACAATGGGCCTAAAATGTTCCAGACGTTAATGTTGACTAATGCCGTTAAGTAATTTTTTAAAAATTTATCTAAGCCACATTTTGTTTTCTGGCTAGTTTGGAGTTAAAAAATAAATTTTTTCACTGTTTCATAATTGCATAGAAGCATTCTCTATGCCTCAATTTTTCACTAGAATTCTAGAAATCAAGATTATTTTTTAAAATTCATCCATTTGGGGCCTTCCTTGTTTTAAGTCTAATTTATGGTCAAAAGAATAAATTTTTTTTGCAATATTAGAATTGCTTAGAAACAACCACCATGGCCTAATTTTTTATGAGATTCCAAAAATTAAGATTATTTTTTAAATTTATCCATTTAGAGTCAGAAATGCCACTTTTTTTTTTTCAAAGGTTAGGTAAGGTTCAGAAAAATGAAAATTTTCAATGTTTTGAAATTTTATGTAAATAACCTCTAAAGCTTAAACTTTCTTAAGTTTCCAAAAATCAATATTATTTTTTAAAATTTTATCTATTTGGCGTAAAAAATGCCACACCTAAATAAAAGGCAAAGCATTTCATGTCCATGACTTAATGGTGTTAGTTAGAATTAACGTTTGTGACATTTTAGGCTCGTTTTTAAATCATTATGTATATTTTTTAATCAAAAAATTATTTATGGTGATAAACGCTCTTTAGAAGATAAAGTATTTTTAACCTTTACCTTTATGGGCCATTTGATAGCATGGAAATGAACACATGAAAATATAATTGAGGTGGGAAGTGAGATATTAAACTGTTTGATAGGTTTGAAGCCAATTCTATAGAACTCTCAATTCCACCAAAACGTTGGGACTAGATTTCTTCTCACCCCCATGAGAACAAGACTAATTCCATAGAATTCATATTTTTTAGAATATTTTACCTTTGATAATTTAATATATTGTCAATTTTTTCCCTTTTCATTACCGCTCCTATCTTCAACCTCTGCGACCTCATCCATTCCAAATGTGACTCCAGTGACCTCATCCCCCTCCATATGCAACTTCGATGACCTCACATCTTCCTCCTCTTCAATCTCTCGTTCCCTCTTTTCGTTGTCCATACCTATAATAGAGGAGACAACTCAAACTCACTAGATCCATAGATAATCTCAAACATGCAATGGATACCCACATATGGTGGTAGACAATTGCTACCGGAAACAAATATACACTATTAAAACCAATCAAATTGAAACATGACACAGCGAATATACAAGAATATTTAAAATTAAGAGGTAACTTTAAATTGCCATACGTGTTAGTAAAATTTTTTCTAATAGATTCTTATTCATATTGTTGAGCAGTAAGGACCAAAGTTCTCTTTTTAAAAAGATTTTAACCTAGGTGTGTGTGTCCCCATCGCCGATCTTCTCCGTCCTTTGGTCTTAATCTAGGCGCAACCTAGAAATTTGCAAGCCTCGTGTCACCTCCATCCTTTGGTCTTCCCCATTCAAAGCTTTAAAACTTCGATCACCCCCATCACAACCCCCCCCCCCCCCCCCCCCCCCCGCGTCTAGATCCATCACATGGCTCCCCCCCCCTGCAGCTCCATCTCACCATTATCACGACTCACTTGGGTTGTTTTTTTAGATGAATTTTTGTTTTCTTAAAGAATGGGTATGTTAGTGATATAGATGTTAGATTAAAATAATACTTCATTTCT
>QFDD01000925.1:0-26702 GCA_006871305.1 Vachellia collinsii
CATCCCTCGTTGTTTGTTTTTGTTGGAGTTGCTGAACAAAGTAAAGTGTCAGTTGAAGCTCACATTTGATCTGAACAAGGTACGTAATTGTGACTAATTATTTTTATGAATGTTGGTATTATTTTTATTATTTGGAAGTGTTATAATTTTTGTTGTTGGAAAATGTTATATTGGAAGAGAATGAAATATATGATATGTAGGAGTATAATATTTGTATTGGATTTACATAGATATTAATTGAATGAGAAATAAATACAATAATAAAATATGACAATAATTTTCAAGTTTGTCAATAAGAAAAAATAATTTAAGAACATAAATAATAGTTTGGGAGGATTTGAAAAAATGAAAAAAGTATACCGTATTATCCTTAAATGTTGTTTATGCATCATAAAATCAATGAAACTTTTCTTTCTACTATCCAAAATGACTTGAAGTCCCTTACAACGAGCGAAAAGAGGGCATGGAGAAAAAATGAGAGATTTTATAAATTTTATTTAATTCTAGTTGAGCGCCTTAATTATATTCTAAATTTTGTTAATTTTGTTTAATTTAATTTAATTATGATTGAGAAAATAATTGAACACATTTTGAATTTGAAAATAAATCTGACGAAGAGGTTAAAACGACCACATCGTACGAGAAGGGGAACAAGATATGGTACCGGAAATCATTATTTGTCAGATTAATGAATCTCATCTTTCAATTGATTTTTTCAAACACAAATTTCAAACCATCATATTTTGTAAGAAAATATAAATAATTTATATTTTTAGATTGATAATAAAAATAAAAACAATTATTTAATAATTATTTAAGGTTAATAATTATTTAACTCGTCCATTTAGTGGACGAGTTCTAGTCGTCCGTACACAGGGTCTGATTTTTGTCAGGCCTAACTCGTCCGTTGGGTGGACGATTTGTGTGTAAATGCATTCTTGCCCCTCAGTAAGCCGATTTTGGTGCAGTATTTGAGTAAATATTTTAAAGATTGTAGTATTTAGATAATAAAAGTTATGTTTACACTGTACGAGTAAAAAAACCTGAAAATTAAGATATGGATGCATCTGAAACAAGTTACGAAGGGGTGTGTGTGTGTGTGTGTGTTTGATTCTCCACCTCCTAGCCTTTCCTTCTCACCAACCTCTTCCCCGGCTCTCCCCTGCACCTCCACGTGAAAACTTAACCTTCTGTACTCACCTATGTACATACATCACATCATTAATCAATCTATCAATCATATAGTCCCTCTAACCCCTAACGCTCTCTCACACACACCACTCAACATGAACAACAAGACTTGCATGTTCATTCATAATAAAACAAGTCATGCACAGATAATTCACTAAATCCACCCCTCTTGTCGTGGCTCTCCACTCATTCTTCCTTTTCCATATTCAAAGAAAACCGGTAACTGTTCAAATATAGGTGACCTGTATTTTAATTACTCACATCAACCGATTAATTGTGGATGTGGATTCTTTTGTCGGCATTAATTAAGCATGCATATTTAATTCATATATGCTTGCGCTTGCGACGTCAATACTGAAATTGATAGTTCGCAATAGCTATTATTATGTCGAGGGAAAAAACAGAATCACGGTGCATATATATACAGTGCTGTTGTTCATGCCCATAAATATGTAGCAGATATTTTCCTCTGCATATACACGAGTGAGGAGAAAGAAATATTAAACAAGTTGGCGATCGAGCTTCTAGAGAGCCGCAGTTCTTCCTATTGATCCGTCCATGATCGAAATATCAAGATGTCTGTGTGAAAGAATCCTAAACAGGCCCGGCCAATATAATACTAAGTTAAAGAGAATTAATCCCCAAACAACGTTATTGTCAATGAAAGGCCACAATTTTATGGCCTCCATCTATCTACCGTAGATTTATATATAGGGGTCCCGCCCAGACGGAATTCCCATCGCTACCGTTTCAACTTCGGTTGGCTGGCAGTGGTGGATGGTGGGACACTGTCGTACGTAAAGCACGGCTGGCTAAACAATCAAAACTGATTGCAAACCAGCGATCGATATTATATATAAAATGAACATCAATATAATATGTCATCTCTTGAGGAGTAATTCTCGAGGCGATCCTAATGGTGGAAGTCTGATCACTACCAACCCAGAAATTCTGCAGCCTCACTGCGTGCTAAGCAGCCTTTAATATCATTTTTCTATGTAAAAGCCGCTTTACTGTATTTAAAGAAGCCACTCTTTCGTACAACTTTGACACATGAGAAACCTAGCTAAACGTTGTGCGCTGCTTAGCTTTCGCCTAACTCGAAAGAAAAATATATATTCAGCTCAAACTGGGACGGCCGCCCACATTAATGGCTCATATAATCAAACAGTATAATTAGAGATGTATTGTTTTTGGAGCAAGGGCATTGGAAATGAAAGAGGAGTATGGGGGTCAAAAGGAAAGGGCTGAGATTAATAATGAGGATGAAGTGGTTGGAAGTAATATAAAAGCGTGTCGTGATGTAGATGGGGATATATAGGTGGATAACATTAGAAGAGGAGGAAGCGAAATGATGGGAGAAGACAATGAAAATGAAGGCAAAAAGGAGAGTAATAGGTTAATTAAATGGGGAGGGACAAATGAGAAGAAGGTACAGATAGGAATGAGAAGGCGAATATATGATTGACAAGTACGTAGGGAGCAACTTGGCCACCACCCATATCCTGTCAACTTCACAGAATACTCATACACATGCAAGCACCAACCCCTGGGGCTTGATCATTCTGTAATTGATTTGGGCTATGTCTTGGCCCAATAGTTCTCCAGAAACAACTTGAGTTAATCGGGCCTGTCACCTGGCCCATTGCTTTAACTCTAAAATGAGGGTCTCTGGGATTCCTGATGAACACGTGTGAAGTACGCCACTAGCATGTTGTGAAGTTTATTTGAGTTGAAGTCGTTACGTACGTTGGTCCAGATGTTGCTGGATCGGTAGTTGCTGAATCTGGCTTTCTTCCAACTCCTGATGCAATGGAACCCAAGAAGACGATGGGCTATTGACAGAAATAAAAGATGGAGAATTGCGCGGTTGCCGGACAAGTGAGATGGAAGGTGAGGTGTAAAAGTAATCCACATGTCCTCTGTGTTTCATGGAAGTGTTGATGATTCCTTTGAGTTGCGAGTAGTAATTGTCATTCTCATACATATATGGGCCAATTTTAATAGTTTTGGTGGCCGTCTCTTTCACATCGCAACTCAAATTCCCTTTCGAGTCTCTGATGCACACACATGGGTACCCCATCCGTTCCCATTATTATATTGCTGTTGAATCTTATGTATGACGAAGACGGAAAGCTTGATGTGACTGTGAGGAGCGAGAGATTTGTTTTGTTCTGAGAAGCCGAGAGATAGCATATATTCAATCAAGGAGCAGAGGGAGCTGGTGGTAACAAGACAAACGAGTATTGAGATGGAAAGGATCGTAACATCTGCAGATTTCTCAAACTGCTACGTATAAGCACAAATCTTGTATAAAATGCAAGGCCTTCAAGGTAAACTAGTAAGCGACAAACAAAATGCTTTACTGGGATAAAAACCAGATTGCAAAATCATACTCGGGGTTAATTTGCTGTAATATATGTTGCTTGATGAGAAAGAAAAAGTAAGAGCTATCTTGAGTGGATAATGCTTATGATAGAAGAAATATAGCTACTTCAAATTCTAATAAACAAGATTCCTATATGGGTGTGTGTATTGCTGCACGTGCAACTTTAAATACTACTCTTTTGCTTTATTTGTTCAGCTATCAGTTAGGACTCTTGTTCTTCTCAAATTTCTTTTGTTTTTTTTTTGGCCTCGGAATTTAATTTGGTCCGAGTCATGACAATAAAAAAAAATTAATTAATATTTTCCCTCTTTCTTCATGAATCATGAGGGCGATGGATGAGGCTCTCTCTCTCTCCCCCCCCCCCCGCTATTATCATCAGAGAAGAGATCAAGATCAGTGTTCCTTGATTTTTTTTTTTTTTTGTTTTTATTTTTGGGGGGTTGCCTGCCGCCCCAGGGGGGGGGTACTAAGGTTGTTGCCATTCCGACTATCTACCCACTTCAAAATATTTGTTATTGTTGAACTCCCAGGAAAGTGAAACATGCCGAAATAAGATAGTAGGAGCGGGACGGGACACGCATCAGGATTCAATCAGCAAATGCATACAATACTCCTTTAATCAATTTATTGATTAATATACTTTCTTCAATTCTTATTGTAATGGTAACAGTGATAATAAATAGCTAAATATACCGTATATGAAATGTAATCTGATAAATGAATTGATTTATTCATAGCATATAAAGATGTAACTTATATAATTTCTTTATTTCGTATTAAAATTCACTCGAGCTTGAAAACCTAACTACGAAAGGCACGTTTATTATAATAAAGAGAAGCATACAGATGGAGAATGATAAAGATAAGAAAGCAATTATAAACGTGCCGCGTAGGAAGAACATCAATAATGGTTAAAAGGGCTGGTACGATGAGCAGAGCAACGAGTAAATAAAACATGGATAAGTGAAAAATTGAAACAATAATTGAAGATGGAAAGAAGATGTTCGTAGCAACAATCTTCACAACCAAACTGACGAAGGTGGTGGTGAGGGAGGGATACGATAGCAAACATTCTATGCGCCACGCGGGTACAGTTATGAAATATACAGAGGGAGGAATGTAAGCGAACCCTGACATTTTTAAGGCTAAAGTATTTTCTCTGATCCCGCAGAGCTCCTTTTATACGTATAATTGAGAGATTATGGATGAATAGCAAGCATGTATGTACTTGTCCTGTCGTTTTTCATTTCCCTAGCCCCCCAACCACGCCTCTTCGCTTTCTCTCTCCTCTGCCCCCTCCTTTCCCACTTAAAATGTATGTGCTTGTAGGAGTTAACTGCAGTGTTATTTTCTACATCTTGTTTCAGAGAAGAAGCCGGGGGATGGGGCGAGGGACCTGCACATTTTTGTTTGGGGTTGTCCTTGGAGGCCATGATTCATGAATAGGGAGCTCGTGATCAGAAAGACTTGAAGTTGATCTCCACGTATGAGGGTGAGAAATTAAGTTGGAGGTCTGTGTGCATGGATTCCTCCAGCAAGTGCAATATATAATGGTGGGGAGAAACTTATCCGAAGCCCAACACGCACTCCTGCTTATTCGGCCTTACGTGGACTCTCGTTTCCAACTCCTTTATGCTTTAGTTCTGTAATAGGAGTATAAAACTAACGTAAAAAGGAGTTGGAATGGAGAGACCAAGGCCGAATGAGCTGGTGCACGTGTTGGGGTTTCTGATAAGTTTCTCCACACCATTATCCATGTGAGCCTTCTGATTGCACCTGCTCGACGAATCATTGTACACAGATCTCCAAGTCTTTATGATCATGAGCTCCCTCCCTATTCATGGCCTCCAAAGACATGTGATAGAGGGGAAGCACACCATTGCCGTCTCATCGCACTTGCTGGAGGCATCTAGTAATTGAAATGAAAACAAAAAGTTGCGTAGATTCAGATCTCTTGAAATCATCCCAGGTCTCACTTGATGGCCATGTCTTGTAAGAGAGATGGTATTGAACCAGTGCATGTATTCAGCTCAAACAGCGACTGCGGCCACCAGCGGATCATATATATACATGTGTGTGTGTGTGTGTGTGATATCATCCTGTGGGCCATTAAACAGCGTCGTTATGTGGAAGGGAATATATAGGTTGATAATATTCGGTCAAATGCCTGAATATATATATATATATATATGCATGCTAATGTCCTCCGCACTCGTCTCCCACCAACATCTACAGCGCTTAATGCTTGCTCATATCAGTTACTCAGCTTTATTCTGTAGCGGATTTGCCCAGCTTCTATTTGGTCTTTAATGGTGGGTTTAGATGTTTTGTACCCTTTTTTTTTTGTATAAACCATCCGGTATCTGGGGGTATATTCTGGGTTCATTACCCACGACCCTACTAATCCGGACCCCAACCGAGGAGCTCTTACGGGGGTAGGTCGGTACTGATGGGATAACCTCTTGGAGGCTGCGTTAATTATCGCATTTGTCACCCCCCAGGATTCGAAACCTCGTCCTGAGGGATGCCGGCCGTAGTCCTTACCAACTCGATCGAGCGCCCATTAGTGTTTTGGACCCATTTTGAGTCTTGCATATTTGGGTCAAATGCAGTCCGGCAAGACAAGTCCAATTCATTACATAAAAGAGAATGAAGGAGATTTCTTTTGGCCCGTGATCATTGCCCTCTCTTTCATTATACCCAACGTCTTGTTGCACGTAGCATGAGAGGCCCTTGAGACGATTGAAACCAGGTGCATCTGGGAACTGTCCCAATTTGGACCATTTAGATTGCTCCGTTTTTTAAGACCATTGGTTTTCATTTTCAATACTACCTCTGGATATTTCATAAAAATTCCATTTTCTCTGTTCACAACAAATATCCTAACCAACCTCCCTCCCCACTGAGCTCCCAATTGTGATAACAGATAAAAAGGGCAGGCACGCCGCAAGAATACAAACTGTCAACCAACACTTGATGCGGATTAAAGAGGGGGCCTTTTTGACGGATGGAGTCATGTTTGATTATTTGATGTGACTTACACATGATTGAATTCAGTAGGGTGATGCATATGCCTAACAAACAAAAAATAATGATATTATGGACCGACAGTTAGACTGAAATGACCATGATGCCCTTAACATTGGGAAGCAGATATTGTTAGCTAGCTTTGTTTGCCAGCAACACAAATGATGATTGCAGGTATTACCGGTTATATAAAGAAGAAGAAGCAACAAAACACAAGCCTGTAATAAGAAATGATGTAATTCACTGCTGCACTTGATTAGCCATAATTTGTTGGATTTACAGAGAATGTGACCTTTCCCCCCTCTCAAGGGCCACCCCGTGGAGTAACGTGGAAAAGAATGAGCGAGTGCCTCTGCCTCTACCCCTTCCATCCTTTCCCTCCCCACATCACGTGGCTCTGCTTACCTACATGATGTTACCCCACTCCTTCCGTATTCTCCAAATAATCAATGCCATTTAAATCAATCAACACGCTTGACATTTATTTATTTTGAAATGCACATATTAATTATGTTTACTATGGGTTGAGGGCTCACCTCAGCTTCTCTTTCCCTCAAATTATTAGGATTGGTGAGGTGGTCCCGCCACTAACAAACGAACGGATCTGGGATGCTGCCACCCGTGACTGACCTCATTCATACATGCCTCACTCAGTGTTTGGAACTGTGGTGGTGGGGACACTAGAATCTATGCGCTACCCCACATCTCGTGCTTATCCTGCATCACTCTCACTTGCTCATCTTTTTTATAGAAGCGCAAGCCCCTCATCAAAGTTCTCTTTTTTCTTCTTTTTTTATCCAAGATACAGTAAATGATTGATATATAGCTACAGTACAAATGACTCTAATTGAAAAATCAAGATGCACTTATCACAAATAATTAACTTAATTAAATTTTTTTAATGCATATAAATTAATTATCCATTCATTGTATTAAGTAGTGGATGTAACGGTTGAAACTTAATGCCTTCAGCAAGTTTTGATTATTCATGAATCATAAATATTGTAATTTACTTCCAGCCACGTATATTTCTAATGAATCAAATACTTTGCAATAAAATTGAAGAGATGTATTTATGTTACTTGATATAACTCATCTTGTATATCTATTTTGTAAATACTAAGTAAAACAATATCCTCTATCACCAATCAATTCTAAAGTGCGACGCTCCTAATTGATGGAACATGACAAATAAAGTTGAAGGTGAGGACAAATTAAAAATTTACCATACCTATTATTACCACTCCACGGTACAGACGCAAAAAGGCAAAATTCTACAACTCTGCTGTGCTGAAAAGATTCCCGACGTGTTCAGACCATCCGGTAGAAAATAAATGACGAGTCCCTATGGCTTTGCTGAAAAGATTTTAGCTTGAATTGGCAAAGGGGCCTCCTATAACACGTGGCGAGGAATCATTGGTGCAATGAGATCCCGATCTAGATTCAGTTCACAGAAAAGAATCATCTCCGCCCACTTTGCCCGGCTGCCCGTTCCATGTTTTCTTTCTGAATCCCTCGCCTCTCTCTCACCTCGCCCCGCGCCAGTCACCAAAACGCCAAGCCTGATTAACATGCTAAATTATTAAAAAGCCCTCAACAATTATTAAAGGCGAGGAAATTTAATTTGAGGAAGAAAAAAAAAAAATATCCCGCACGGAGCCTCTATAAATCCAGGGTTTGCTTTGTTGATCGTCCAAACCAAAACATACGGCGAACGAAGCTAATGCAGCAGAGAGGCAGAGCTTACAACCGAAGATCCAGGAGCTTCACGAGGTCCAGACTTGCCATCGAGGGTAGCTAAGCTCAGCTCCCCCCCCCATATCTCTCTATACCCCTCATTCCCCTCACATCGGATTTCACTTCTTCTTGAATCGCTTCGTCTTCCATCTCGCATTTCCTCCAGTGGCCTCGATGGCGGCTCAAGGTACATATATCCTCCTTCATAACTTTTATCTGCGCCTTTTCTGGTTGGATCTTTCCAACTGCGATTTTAGAAATGATACCAATTTGTTCGTCCGCAGGTTTGGACGAGCGTCAGGTTCAGAAAACTTACTGGATCGAGCACTCAGTGGATTTGTCCGTCGAGGCGATGATGCTTGATTCTAAGGCATCGGATCTTGATAAAGAGGAACGTCCCGAGGTACGTTTTGTAACTTTCTAACGTGTCGTTCTTTTGGCTACGTCATGTATTTTCAGTGATTCTATCATAATTGTAAATTCCGCAGTCAAATCTTCCTTTTTTAATTAGAATTTTTTTTAATATAAGATTTCGGTAAGTTCTGATTTACCTATGGTATTTGGCCGAAACCAACATGGCCTGTGTTCTGAAGCGTGTCAGTAACTCAGTGAATTTTGCTTGCTTTTTTACTATTAATTTTTTCAATAAATCTTTACTACTGATTTTTAACAAATATAGTTACCTATATGTCCCATGGAATCAATTTGCCATCCAAATGGCCCAAAGTGTTTTGAAGCGTGTGTTCAGTCTTTGTTTAACTCTTATTGAACTACGGAATGCTTTCAGCTTTAAGATAACCCATGCGGTTGATTGAATTTCTTCCGTGTTATTCTTTTGCTTTACCCATGCTTATTATTTCTTCCCTGCTATTTGGACGCTAATTTTGTTTTTCCAAGAAAAGTGACCAGTTCTTCGGTACATCATTGTTTTAGACACATCGATATCACATGTAAATAATTCCTCTTTTTCCTGCGATCATGCATATAAATTTGGATCTTTATTTTTTGAATGTAGTTGTCTCCACGGAAAGTAGCATGCAAGGCTTGCTAACTTTGTTCCCCTTTCTTTCTATTGGAAGTCAGAGCCAGTGCTTTTGTAACCACTAACTCCACTCAATCTGTCCACATAGGTACTCTCCTTACTACCAGCGTACGAAGGAAAGTCAGTTTTAGAGCTTGGAGCAGGTATTGGACGATTTACAGGCGAACTGGCTCAGAAGACTGGTCAGTTAATTGCTGTAGACTTCATTGAGAGTGCAATAAAAAAGGTATGATCAGTCTCTTGATGCTCTGTGACAGATCTCAAATCAAAATTTATAGTTCTATTCTGTATAAGATGCCCTAAATCTTGGACATCGTAACTTTTCTTCAGAATGAAAGCATCAATGGGCACTACAAGAATGTCAAGTTTGTGTGCGCTGATGTTACGTCTCCAGACTTGCATATTTCTGAAGGATCAGTTGATCTGATATTCTCCAATTGGTTGCTCATGTACCTTTCAGATAAAGAGGTATTTATTTAAAAAAAAATTCATTCTAGAGAAAATAGCACAAAACTTTTTGTGGTATTATGATCAATTAAGGTCCGCTGAAAACAGAATCTATTAAGTCATGGCTTGTGTTTTTTCGTAAAAGCGGCCGGGATGGAAAATTATTCTTACACTTTTATTCTGTTGTTATGCCTTCTTTTGATCGTTTCCTTCTAGTTCTGTATCTATCTATCTATCTATGGTTGAAGATGCTTGCATCACTGAGTTTAGAAATTAAGCAAGATTAATTCTTCAACTTTTTTTTCCGAAGATTGAGAGCTTGTTTGTGTGGGCTCTATAATTACTTTCACACAAGTCAAGACAAAACTTCCCTCACGCACTTATTTGGATTGCGTACAATTACTTTTTAAAAGCTAATCCAAATGTGTCGAATATCATCATAGATTCTGTTTTGTCACTGTTTGATATTTGATGTTTGGGTAATATTGCTTCCTTGCTCACTATTTTCTTTTCATATAAAGGCTTTTATTTTTCCTTGATTTCCCAGGTTGAGAAATTGGCAGAGAGGATGGTCAAATGGCTAAAGGTTGGGGGATACCTGTTTTTTAGAGAATCTTGTTTCCACCAATCTGGAGATTCGAAGAGAAAATACAACCCTACTCACTATAGGGAACCCAGGTTTTACACAAAGGTTTGTTCTTTAAAGTAAATCTATCTTTCATACTTGGTCAACTTAAAAAATTCTGGATCAAAAGGAGAGTTTGGCATTTATTAAGGTCCCATTTGGAGTGTCATTGCTTTTATTTCACATTGATTGACCTTCAGACTCACACATAATGAGGAGCCTTTATTGCTGTAGTTGTGTCGGGTCAACTTAAATGTGACTTAAAGAGTCTTTCTTTCTTTCAGGTGTTTAAAGAGTGCCATATGAATGATGATTCTGGGAACTCCTTTGAACTTTCTCTTGTTGGCTGTAAATGCATTGGAGCCTATGTGCGAAATAAGAAGAATCAAAACCAGGTAAGAAGATGGAGCTCGTTGTTGTTGCCATCTTTAATTTCAGTTTATTCAGTTGACAGATATATTTTACAATATCTCTGTTATGCAGATCTGCTGGATTTGGCAAAAAGTTTGGTCGCAAGATGATAGAGGATTCCAGCGGTTTCTTGATAGTTTTGAATACAATCATCAGGGTATCTTAAAATATGAGCGTGTTTATGGACAAGGTTTTGTGAGCACAGGAGGACTAGGTATGTTCGAATTTCATTCCCCCCCCCCCCCCCCCAAAAAAAAATAAAAATAATTAACTTTGCTATTCAATTGGGATTTTCATGTTTCTGCAATTAAGATAGAACAGAAGTATGATTTTTTTTAACATTCCTCAAGAATAATCTGATAGAAACTTTGTATGGGTGAAGTCCCACATCAGGTAGTATAGGCTGTTTGATAGGGTATTTAAGCCCTTGACTCTCCCTTCCCTACAATTAGATTTTTGGGTAAGGTTTTCCAAGTGCTTGGATACTTATCAATGGTTTCAGAGCCAATGGTCAACACAATGGCAAGGGCTACCTGTGGAGGGGCTAATTGTAAGAAGGCAAGTGAATCATTGTAGAGTGGAGCCACTAGGATGTTAGCTTTCCGGGGAGGGTGTATTGATAGGGACTTTGTATAGACAAAGTCCCACATCTGGTAGTATGGGTTGCTTGATGGGGTACTTAAGCTCTTGGCTCTCCCTCTCCAACAGCTAACTTTTAGGGTAAGGGTTTCCAAATGCTTAGATACCCTACCATAATCTCAGCTAATCATTACCTGGTCATTAGAGTGAAGGAAAGTGATTTTCATTTTTTTTTTTGGTAATAATGAAACTGAACTTTTAACGACTGACTGAAAAGCTGGCAAATGGTTTTTATCGAGATTATCTAATGGCACTTTCTTTTCCGTAACAATAGTGGCATTCACTCTGTAGATTAAGAAAATAATGCACGTGTGCGGGCAAGAGATCTGTAACTGCCTAAACTCTGGCTGTCTGGCATAATAATTTTTGTGGCGATTTCCATTTTAACCAGCTCATTGAGGTGCCTTTGAAGATGTTTTTATAGTTCTAATATGTAAGGGTGCTTGTTGCTTGTGCAGAAACAACAAAAGAAATTGTGAAGAAGTTGGAATTAAAGCCAGGTCAGAAAGTACTAGATGTTGGTTGTGGTACTGGGGGAGGCGATATTTACATGGCTGAGAATTTTGATGTTGAGGTTGTTGGCATTGACCTCTCCATAAATATGATTTCTCTTGCAATCGAACGTGCTATTGGACTTAAATGCTCAGCTGAATTTGAATGTGTTGATTGCACTAAAAAAGTATATCCTGAGGAGACATTTAATGTAATCTACGCCCGTGACACCATGTTACACATCCAGGTGAGGAACTTCTTTTTTATTCGAAAACTTTGGATCTCAGCGACTCTTTAAGATTTATAACACACAGGAGATATCTGTTATTCTTGAAGTCTCCTTCCAGGGGGTCGAATAAGCCAAACATAATCCATCTTCATAATAGCAGATTATATAATGTGCATGTCATTGCCTTTTAAAGAACATAGATAAATAAGGTGCAGAATGCCAATTCCAACAAATCTTATATTCCATTCACACCTTTTCCAGGGGTGCTTTACCCCTCTTATTAACTCAAGAGGTTGAGTTTGTGTGCAACAGCTCACAACAGCCCTATCTACCTTGCTTTATCTACTTTTCTCAACAAACGGATTACAATAATCCCCTCCCTATCTGTTACAACAGTTTGTATTGTATCATAATACTAACTTTCTGCAAACTCTCTATGTGATGTTACAGGATAAACCAACATTGTTCAGGTCATTCTACAAGTGGTTGAAGCCTGGAGGTAAACTCATAATCACTGATTACTGTGTAAGTGCTGGAGGTCCTTCAGCAGAATACGCTGAGTGCATCAAGAAAGGAGGATATTATCTTCATGACTTAAAAGCATATCGCCGAGTATGTTTTTCTTTAAGTTTCATGATCTGGCTTTCCATTTTGCCCATTTTGATTTGATTGAATTATTTTTCCTATTAACTTGTTTTTAAATGACCTAACGCTTAAAAAATCGTGTGCAGATGATTCAGAATGCTGGATTTGATGATTGCATTGCTGAGGACCAAACAAATCTGGTTTGTCTTGAAATTGCTTGACATTTAAATTTTTGTCGTGGGAGCTCTAACAAATTTTTTGCTTGTACACTCCAGTTTATGAAAACTTTGCAGCAGGAGCTGCATGCCCTGGAGAACAACAAAGGCAGCTTCATTTGTGACTTCTCTGAGGTTGGTTTCTTCTCATGTGTCCTTGCGCTTGAGGGACTTTTTTCTTTGAATTTTGAGGTACTCATTCTTGATTCCAATTTCAGGACGAGTACAATGAAATGATTGAAAAGTGGAAGGCCAAGAAGAACAGGGGTGCATCCGGTGAGCATATATGGGGCTGGTTCGTTGCAACTAAAATATGATGTTTCACTCTCATCATATGGCGTAGGGTTTATGTAATAGCTACAATTACTTTATTAGTAGTGTGGGAAGAGAGTTTTCCAAACGCTGTTTTGGGCAGCCGTCCAGTTATACTTCGTATGTTAGATTAAAGTATGTCGTTCTAGTGTTGCAGCACAAGATAAACCGTTTGAGCTTTGTATGCGTATCCATTTTCTGGGAATATTATTATTGCTTTCACTCTTTAAGCCAATGACAGATCCTGTTATCTTTCAATGCGGAACTAAACCATTTTTTAGCTCCAGGTTTGAATAAATAGTCTGATTATTATAATTAGAAGCAATATAATTATCTTTTCATCCTCATCTTCCCCGACCCCTTCCCTTGCTAGTGTTTATGGAAATTCTTTCTGAAAAGTCCCGGTTGGACTTGTTAGACTTTTTTGCTGCAAAGCCGACAAGAAAGAAAACAAAGGAGAATTTTCAGGAGGTGACCAGAATGAGAACCCCAAATATGTTATCACTTAAAGCTTACTATCGGATTAAATGCCATCAAAACTCTTATCATACTACGGCAAGAATCAAAGGAAATGATATGTAGAAGTAGCGCCTCTCAGAGGTGAGCTCAGAAAACACTACACGGACACACAGCTAGCTGTAAACAAAGCCATCACACTCAAGTCAAACAATGACGCTGAACAGATAATATGGCAATAAGACACAGTTATTGATTTGCTAGTGCTTGCAACATGCGAAATAGGAGATAGGGTGAACGCCTTCAGTTTTCAGCGCCTCCATCTTCTTCTTCTTCTTCATAATCGCCATATTCCTCAGCTGTGGCCTCTTGATACTGCTGATACTCAGCAACAAGATCGTTCATGTTACTCTCTGCTTCAGTAAATTCCATTTCATCCATTCCTTCTCCAGTGTACCAGTGCAAGAAGGCTTTCCTTCTAAACATGGCTGTGAACTGTTCACCCACCCTCCTAAACATTTCCTGTATAGAGGTTGAATTCCCAACAAAAGTAGAAGCCATGGCAACACCTTTGGGGGGTACGTCACAGACACTGGATTTAACATTGTTGGGAATCCACTCAACGAAGTAGGATGAGTTCTTGTTCTGAACATTCAACATCTGTTCGTCTACCTCTTTTGTGCTCATTTTGCCTCTGAACATAGCTGAGGCCGTCAAGTAACGCCCATGGCGCGGATCAGCTGCACACATCATGTTCTTGGCATCCCACATTTGTTGTGTGAGTTCGGGCACAGTCAGTGCACGGTACTGCTGTGATCCTCTAGATGTGAGAGGAGCGAAACCCACCATAAAGAAGTGAAGTCGAGGGAATGGGATTAAGTTCACAGCTAGCTTCCGCAGGTCCGAGTTGAGCTGCCCCGGGAATCTTAAGCAACAAGTAACTCCACTCATAGTTGCTGATATCAAATGATTCAAGTCGCCAACTGGAAGGAAACAAAATATGTAAATATAGATATTGCTCATCAGGAAGAACAGAAGTTCGAATGATGGGCTCTCAAGGATAATATACTTACAGCTTGGCGTAGCGAGCTTGAGAGTTCTGATGCAGATGTCATAGAGTGCTTCATTGTCAAGGACCATACACTCATCAGCATTTTCCACCAACTGGTGAACAGAAAGTGTGGCGTTATAAGGCTCGACCACCGTGTCCGACACCTTTGGAGATGGAAACACGGAGAAAGTAAGCATCATTCGATCTGGGTACTCCTCTCTGATCTTTGAAATGAGCAGAGTTCCCATTCCAGAACCTGTTCCACCCCCCAGGGAATGGCACACCTGAAATCCTGAAATTATACCCAACGAAAACATTCAGCATAAATATAAAATTAACCAACCAATTGATAAGCGTCCAGTATATAGCAAAACCGTAGAAAAAACCGCAATATTGTTCTGGACAAATACAAGAAACGGGAAAGGTATTGATTCAGGCACAAAACTTAGAGGAAACTTTCTATCAAAGCCTACGTTTAGAATCTGAAAAATATTGACTTAACGAGAGACCTTATAAAAAATATTACAGTAGAGGGATGGCTTCGACTGACGAGAACAGGGAGTAGAATAAGGAGAAAGCACATAGTTACCTTGCAAGCAGTCGCAATTCTCAACGTCCTTCCTGACAACATCAAGGACGGAGTCAATAAGCTCAGCGCCCTCGGTGTAGTGACCCTTGGCCCAGTTGTTTCCAGCACCGGACTGGCCGAAGACGAAGTTGTCGGGTCGGAAAATCTGGCCGTAAGGGCCGGTACGGATGGCATCCATGGTGCCGGGCTCGAGATCCATGAGCACTGCCCTTGGCACGTAACGCCCACTGCTTGCCTCGTTGAAGTAAACATTCACTCTCTCAAGCTGAACCTCTGAGTCCCCCGTGTACTGTCCTATTGGGTCTACGCCATGCTCATCGCACACCACCTCCCAGAACTTTGATCCTATTTGGTTCCCACATTGCCCTCCCTGGATGTGAAGAATCTCACGCATTTTCGCCTGACTCGCCGGGGGTAATATCGGAACTGCGTGGATATTTCAACTGTCACTCACCTGCAGCTGCAAGTGCCTGGCTGGAATCAAGGCCCCCGTGGTGGTCGTTATATAATGGGCACAATCACAGGAATGCCCCAGGGAATGAAGGGTGAAGATGACATCGGACGGTGGAGGACTGCCTTGTTTGGAGCGAGATTGAGTAAACACGTCTGTTAGTGCAGAGCTGCATCAATGACTGCCATTTGTAACCGTTTGACTCATCCCCGCCGGCTCAATTAACAGGCCGGTTAAGTTCATATGACCTATTTTCTTCTTATTTTCCCTAATTCAATCAAAATAGAAATTAACTTGCAATAATTAACAAAGGAACAAGCATATCCATACATGATTATAGTTAAGTTTCACCTAATCTAAACTTGTCCACTTGCCATGCCTGCTGAACAAAATACACTTTCTTTGCGCAACACTGGTTGATATGCACAAATCATTATGGCAGGGCACATAACCTTTTTTTTACTGGTTGATATGCTCAAATCATTATGGCAGGGCGCAACAAAATGGATTCCTTCTTGTCAATATATGCAACGTCCCCACCTGGTTATTTAATTTTATTAGGACGGTTAGAATAATATGTTTTATAATATAAGGATCACTTTGTTTACGTTGAAGTAATTCACGATCGTGTTTAGGTTAATTCTAATACTAACAATTTCTTTGATCAAGCACCAGTACTTTTTACTGAAGATAGTATTATTTAAAATACTATCAGGTATTAAATATAAGTACATCTCTTAATAGAGATTCAAGTATTGGTTTATCACAAGGACCAACCATTTTTACTATATTTAATTTAACTCCTGCCGGCAATACCATCAAATTTTGGATACGATGATTATTGTGAATACATTAAGATAAACCAATACAAAAATTCAAATGGCATGCACTGCGTTGGAGTGAAACAAATTTTTTGTCCTAAAGACGACCGAGACATGAACTCTCAAATGGGCATAATCCGAAGTAAACCCAGTTTCGTTAAGAAGAAGCCCAGAACCAGAGGCCTGAGGCTTCGGCCCGTGAAGTTTACTTGAACTTCTTCTAATGCCCGTGGTGGAGGATGCCAATATGCACGCCTTCCTCTGTGCGTGTTTGTGTGATGTTATATTCATGTAGAGACATATGCGTATGACTTGAAAATCTGAGAAACCTAAAGAAATTGAAAATCAGGATTACTATTCGCTGGCAATAATGATTTAAAGTGGTAATAATGATGCGTTGGCATAGTGTTGGGAAAGAAAGAAATGAGTGGGAGGAAGCACCAATACAAGTGTCACCATAATTTTTTCTGAAAACAATGCATGACAATGCGTGTATGACACTCTGTGTGTATCCATATGGTCTACCCTTTTTCCAAGGCATGGACGACGACAACTATCCATATTCACCCATAATCTGTGTATTCTCATCTCTTTAATTCTTCAGTTTCACCCATTGAACGAGTGGGAGAGAGAAAGAGGCCTGTTAAACAACAAAAAAGAAGAAGAAGAAGAAGAAGAAGAAGTGCTGGTCTGGTTCTTCTTTGGAGAATAAGGAACAGTATGTGATTAGGTGATTAATGATGATGACATCAATTAACGGCCTTTGATTAATCGGCCAACGGTTTTAGTGGAAAACAAACATTCTCCCAAATTAGGCCTAAAACATGACGCTGTATGTGAAGTCGTTGCAGGTCAAGCATAAGGAAATGAGAGTGGGCTCAGAGGGGCTCACTTGTACAGTTTCGGTTTTGGTATGGCCAGAAATGACAGATGGTTAGGGCTTTTAATGAATGAATGGGATTCGGAGTTATACGGAAGATAGTGGATGCATTGCTGTGTGGTTTGCATGTACTCGCTTTACATATTTTGCATGCACACAATAAATTAATAAGAGACATATAAATAGTAGGAGGTCAGAAGTTGCAGAAGGTAGGCCCTCCCCCCAACAAAAAAGCTTGAAATAATTAAACAATTATAGCTTTCAAATTCTATATCAGCTGTGCACTGTCATTCCATCATCATGACCAAGGCCCTATATCTAACGGCCAATCACAGGGAGGCAGAGAGAGACGTCTTAACTCTTACCGCCCGAACCACAAATTAACAACGAAAAAGAGGGAGAGAAAGATGCAATGGAAACCAAGCCCCCGGGGGGGTGGGGGGGGGGGAGGGAGAGATTTGTTTAGGACAGGACAAGCCCAGGAGGATTCCAAATGGGTGGCAGCTATATATTTTTGCTATCTCTTCAAAAGTTTAAAACTTAGCACGTCAATAATGTGTGTATACATGTACGTGGGTTTGCTCTGATATTAACAAAATTATAAACCAAGGTCCCGACCAAGCCAGAAGGATATACGAATCTCACGTTCGCAGGGTATAGATATGATGTTGATTATTGGTGTCCACGCAAATTGTGATTGGGCAAGGAAGCTAGTGTGTGTGGCTGGATACGAAGGCGAAAATGTATCCGTACACAGTAGATGTGCAGGAGGAGACGGGGGGAGAGAAGGGGACAAAGGAAGGGGTGGGGGAGCAGAGAGGGGAGAGAGGAGCAGTTCGGATTAAGAATTAGTGTGAAAGGCACGAGACGTGAAGGAAACAATAAATGAGAAGGAAAAAGGGGAGGGGTGTGACGAGGCTCATGATAAGCCTCATGATCGTCACGTCGTTTTTCATTTCCTACTCCCAAAAATCTCCCAGAATTCCACGCTTCTTCCTCTTCCCTTCACTTTTGTCTTGGCCCTCTCTCTCTCCCCCCCCCGGTCAACCTCATGCCCGCCTTTCTTTGTCCCATGTTGAACCAACACCATTCTCTCCTCTCTCCGTATGCTAGCGTGATCAATCCCCATCTCTGAATGTCTTCATCACTCCCATATGCTTCACTGTTCCACAGTGCCTTCTTTCCTTTCATTCAATCTATTTACTATCTATAAACCTTCCCTACTTCCCCATTTGAACTTGTTAGGGATTCCCACTTTTCATAGCCTTGCATGCTCTACTATTTAGCACGCACCCATTCTTTCAACTCCCACACCATTCCCTCATGCTCCATTTCAATCCCATTACTGATATATCAGGTGGCAAAGGAGTTGAGAAAAGCAGACCCACAAATCAATTAAAGCACTCCCACTTTTTGATATTCTTCTTACGGTTGGTTCCCTTTCACCATATGTAGGCTGAGATAATAGGTGCTTCCTTCTGCTATTTCAAAGCTTTTCTGGCTCTAAAAACCCTAGCTTTGGATCAATCTGCCTCGTTGCATTGTCGATCAAAATGTGGATGGTGGGACATGACGATGATGGCGAGGTTAACATGGTTGATCACTCATGCAATGGAAGAAAGCTCAGGCCTCTCATCCCAAGGCCAGTGACATTTTCCAATAATACCTCAACCACAACTCCTCCTTGCCTGAGAAGTATTCAGGGCTCCGATTTGTTTACACAATATCACGATCTGAGTAAGTTGTTTTACCATTTTCTCTCTCCTCAGTACCCTATAGCCATTTGCATTTCTTTATGTGAAGTGTTTTCTAAACATATAATATATGGTTTTAGGATCAACGACGGATCAGAGTAAGAAAGAGTTCAATACTACTACACCAGTTGTGGTGAGCTCGAGGTGGAATCCTACTCCAGAGCAGCTAAGAGCCCTTGAAGAATTGTATAGGCGAGGAACAAGAACACCGTCTGCTGAGGAAATTCAACATATCACCGCACAGCTGCGGCGGTTTGGAAAAATTGAAGGGAAGAATGTTTTCTACTGGTTTCAGAATCACAAAGCCAGAGAAAGGCAGAAACGGCGCCGTCAGATGGAATCAGCTCCCCGTGATTTTGATAGTGTAGAGAAGGAAGACTTGGGTAAAACCAACTTACCATAATCATAGTCTGTAATTTTTCATTGAAAGGACAGTAAGAGGAGAGAAGGAGGAGAAAAATAGTAGCCTCTGATTCTTCATTTGTTTACTAATGTATGGCTTTGTCCGTCGCGTTTTGTTCGTTGGAGATCTGTATTATGCGATGCTTTTCCCTTCCTTTCCGTTCCGGCTGTTACATGAGATGTAAAGTTTGATTCTTTTTGTATTTCTTTTTTTGTTTTCCTACAGGCGTAAGAAAGACAGTGTTTGAAGTTGAACAGACCAATAACTGGGCACCCTCTACAAACTGCAGTACACTAGCAGAGGTCTATTCCATGCCCTCTCCTTTGTCTCTGTCCTTGCTCATACAAAACCCCTTTTTTAACGTTTTCAACTTGGAATTCACCTGCGTATAATTAGCAGCCAAAAGTTTATAAGAATCCACTAAGCGGTGATTATTTGCATATGATTACAAGTGTAGATATGAATTGGGTGGTGGATGATTAAAGAGAGATTGAAAGGACCCAACAAATAAGCTTCGTTTATTGGGAAATGAAAATAGTATAGCTAAAAGCTGCATATCTTCCTTTCTGTCGGGGCTGCTGTTATGAAACTTGGCTGTGGGGGAGGGTTTTGGGGCTTGTGCTTTGTTCATGTCGTTTAGGTCGGTATATTTTTGGGGCACCCCATTATATATTCCAGTACAGAATTGAGCATCCCGTGGATCATGCAAAGACAATTCTCACCCTCTTCCCATGTGTCCTTATTTGAATAGGAACTTGGAGCGCCCGAATAAAGTCTGTGCCTTCCCACATAATTAACTTTGCTTGGCTTCAATGTTATGTTACACACACACACACGCACACACACATGTGTTGCATTGCATGTCTTTATTAATTGAAGCTTCAGGAATCTGCTGTCTCAACGCCAAGAGCAACAAAAGCAGTTATGGCAGAGCGAAGAGCGGGTGGATGGATCCAATTCGATGAAGGGGAGTTACAGCAAAGGAAAAGCTTGATGGAGAGGAATGCCACGTGGCGGATGATGCAGCTATCATGTCCTCTTTACCATCCTGCAGCTGCTTCCACCCATCTCATAAACACCTCCACAGCTAGTTTGATTGCCTCCACGAGCACGGTAAATGCAAGTCGAGCCATTGACCCAAAGCCCATTAAGGCACATGATCTCAGCTTCTTTATAACTCCTTACAGTGAAAGCACGGTCATCCACTTTAACAGCATCAGTGACGAACAGGTCGATAACTGTGGGGAACCTCAAACCCTTGAACTTTTCCCTCTGAGGAGTGATAACGTCAACCATAAAGAGAGTGAGATTTCAGTTTCTGCAATGAATGCGAGCTTGACCCCGAGCCAGTTCTTTGAGTTCCTTCCCTTGAAGAACTGACAAACTAAACACTTTGCTATATGTAAGCAGGCTGATGGGGCTGTGATGTGAGCCATGTTGTTTGTAATTTTTGTTAGAAAGTGGGCATGCTTTTATTACCGGTGACGCTAGCTATGATTCGAGGAATTGGTGCTGTAATAGGATTCTGGTTTAGGTGAAGATATTTACCTTAAAATGCATGTGACTATGTACTTTGAAAGAATTGGGCGTGGTGTGTATCTGTCAAATCGCATGCATGTGGGGTGTGAAGAGGGGAGAGACACAAGGCGAGGGTCATAGTTTTGAGGCAAGGCAGCTGAAATGGGAATGGGATGTGACGGGCTCGGATGTTGAAGTGACTATGAATCTGGGAGGAAGAATTTGTTTGTTCTTTAGTGGCATATACGGAAAACCATATTTAATGTTTCGGTATGCGGTAGATTAGCATTACATCAAATCAATTGCGCTGTGGTAAACTTTACTGCGGTTCATGAGTCATGACAATGAAGAAGTCACATGTATGTATGTATGTATGTATGTATGGTTGCAAAAGATGGGGACAGATTCAGGTGCATTTACAGTAATTAAGTTTGTGATAATATGATATATATATATATATATAGTTAAAGAGAGGAAGCCCTAGCAGCAGAATGATTCAATAGTGTGTGTTTATAAGCAGAGTGGGTGACAAATTGCAATTGGCGTATAAAAGTGGACAAGATGAAGTGGGTATCATCATGAAAGCATTTACCCAAGACGAATGACCGGTATTTGGTACAGTGAAGAGATTAGATGGAGGGGAGATTATATTCCAGTATGGAGTTAGGAGAAGCATCCCATATCTTTTATCTAAAAAAAAAAAAGAAGAAGGTGAGATGGATGGTTGAGATTAGGACGTGTGGCGTACATTGGTGTGCATGATGGAAGGAAGGGGGAGAGTGAGGAGGCGTGATGCATGAGCAGAGAGGGCAGAGGGGGAAGACGAATCCCACAATTGATGGACCATGCTTTCAAGTGCTAAGCCATGAAAACACATATCCTGCTCCGGTGTCGCCATGCTTTGTGAGCGAATCCCTGCCGTATCTGCCCACTTCCAAAATAAGTCAGACTGGCCAAGACAAATACTCGCAGCCATCCATTCGTATCCACATGCACCTGAATGGGCTGGGCTTTCCAGTTGTGATGAGCCTGATAGGCCAGGCCAGGATTCTCAAATCTCAATGGTGTTTGAAGATGACATGAGGCCCGTCCCACAATAACGGATATTCCCCCGCAAGTTAAAAATTAGCCACTATTTCTTTATCACGGAATGGGTAAATGGTAATTGACTTGTCTCTGTTGAGCAGAATGGTGAATGGTGGTTTATGTCAGGGCACGCGCACATGACACGTGCCCATTTACCAAGCGGTTAACTAACCCTAACCATCCTTCCAACCCACCCACGTCTGACGTCACCTTGTTAGGAAGCCCCTTTCGCCGTCCTATGTGCTAGTATAAAAATGCAACAACTTTAACTTACCCTTATGTTAAAAAATGAAAATAATAATTATAAATTCTGCCAAGTACAGGTGGCCAATACTGCAGCTACAGAAGTTAAACAGTGACAGTGAAGGTTGTAAATGTTTGTAGAATTCAAAAAATAATGAAAGTCCATGGGGTATTTTAGCATCAAGACTTAGACAGCGGAAAAAGGAAATCACAGCGATCACTTTGAGAATTTACAATGACCACCTCAACGATTTAATAGGAGGACAATTCAGTCCCTACACATCGTTCGTTTTTACAGATATGATTTCCGGTTTTTCCCCAGCTTCAGACCTTGGGCCCAGATCATAACTTGCTTGTCAACCCGAAGGACCAAACAAATCATAGAATTATTGCCCCTTTCCGCGTCCATCCCGTGTTCAAAACGCGTGTCGCCTCCTCTGATTCGATTTGATCCCCATCCCATTTTTCCCAAAATAATAATAAAAAAAGTGAAAAAATGTGTATATTCTAATTTAATTATAGCGATCGCAATGTGCTTCCGAATGTGTATAGGAGCAGCAGGATGGCGTGCCTCCGTGGCGTCTCCCATGTTTGCAGCCGTGATTTCAAGATCGGGCACGTTCTCGCATTAGCCACTCGCATTCCTGTTTCCCTAACATTCAGTTAATAAATTAAGCCAAGCATCACGTGGCACCGACGAAAACAGAACACAGCAGCGCAAATACATCAGCCATAACGATCACGGTGGCAAAGGTTGCCTCTTACGGGAGTCATCAGTTTGTATGGCTGGCCTCGTGCTCCAATCCCTTACTATAATATATCTGCCATGCTGTGTCACAACCCGTCAACCCGCTTACTTCTCGACATAATTGAGATCAGGAACCTCCGATAAAGCATCCTTTGTAAATAAATGGGGCAGATTACGCGATATAAAATAACAGACACGGCCACCCGTGAGGAATCACTAACATGTTTCCACCGGGCCACTCTCTTTTTATATTAATACTTTGTTTAGATTAATTTTTTAAAAGTGATCGTACACAATTCAAATTAACTACGTGAGATAAATTATATCTCAATTCATTTAAAAGTAATTCCAAAAGTGATTTTGAGCATTTCACAAACAAATCTTTACGCAAGGATGTGGACTCATTTTCAGTATAGGACACTCCAAATAAACCAATAATCACGCATTACTCTTTTTTTTTTTATCAAAATTCATTACTCATTTATTACATTCTAGTTCTATAGATACTGATTCGCTTCGTATCTCATTTTTTCATATTTTGTCCCCACTTGTAATCTTCATTTCCCACCCGCCTAATAACGCCGCCTTCATGTTTTCTTTTTTTGCTCCTTTATTATTTATTAATAATAATTATATTTAAAATGTTGCCAGGTATTAGATATAATCATCTTTAAATCTTATTTTATTATGAGCTAACCCTTTTCGTTAAATTCAATACCGATTCATTCATGTAATGCTCTCTTCTGTTGCGGCAGGAACATCGACTCTGGATAGCTCATCGCAGGCATGGACATTCCAAGTTGGAATCCCCGATTTAGAATATTTCCTCACCTACCAATATTTTGTTACTCTTTGTTTTTTCCCCTCGGGCGAATTCCTTGTTCTCCTTCCACCTATAAATTCAACGAAAACGTACTTTGCTTTCTACTCCCTTTTACTTTTAAAAATCACTAATTTTAGACTTGTTGATCAAAATTTTAAGAAAAAAATAATAATCAACAGATTCTTACAATTTATCTCAAATTTAATCTCACCTAGCTTATTTTCTTTGAATTCCATCCCTATCATTTGATTTGATAATTTTAATTTACAGCCTTATGGAAGCGTACAAGTGTTAAATGAAATGAAGACAATTTCACAAAAGTCATGAAACTGTATAGATCGAGATTAATTGTTTTTAGGCCTAGAGATAGATACCTACCACAAAGGCACAAATCAAATAATAAGAGCCTATTTTTCCCCGCAAGCACATGACATCTAGCTGTTCGAAGGCAATAAAAGACTTGTCTTTGTTAGCATTGGTAAGGCACATTAAAAAAAATTGATATATAATTTCTTTTATATAAATATTTTATAAATTATAAATCATGTTAAAAAATAATTTTTTTTGATAATTTAAAGATATATAAATAAACTATAGAAACTTGACTAAAAAAAGTATAAAAGCACACGGAATTTTTTTTTATCAAATTTTAAACCCACAAGGAAGAGAAGAATGGAGCTATAAAATCGCAAAAACGAGCACCGCTTAGCCTCAAGCTTTTCGGTTATCCCTCGGTCCACTCTCAAACAGCTCTTCCCTTCTCCCATTTCTCAGAAAACGGAAACAGAACCGTAAAAATGTCGGCGAACTCCACCGCACCCGCAACGGCCGGCTCAAGCCCCAGCTCTAAGCCTAACTCTGAACCCTCAATGTATCTCCAAGACCCGGAAGAACTCCAGAGAGTCTTTAAACGCTTCGACGGCGACGGCGACGGCAAGATCTCCATCAACGAGTTGGACAACGTTCTCAGGACCCTCGGATCAGGTGTGCCGCCGGAGGAGCTCCAACGTGTCATGGACGATCTCGACATCGATCACGACGGATTCATTGACTTCACGGAGTTCTCCCAATTTTGCCGCTCTGACACTAAGGACGGCGGTGCCTCGGAGCTCCGCGATGCCTTTAACCTCTACGATCATGACAAGAATGGCAAAATCTCCGATTCCGAGCTCCACATGGTGTTGAATCGATTGGGATTAAAGTGCACCGTCGAGGAATGTCGCGTCATGATCAAATCGGTGGATTCCGACGGCGACGGCAACGTCAACTTCGAGGAGTTCAAAACGATGATGACCAACAAACCTATGAATGGCTCCGTCCACTAGATTTGCATTTTCAATTTACCTATCCTTCTAATTTTAGGCTTCACAAATATAACCTTCTCCAGTTGTAGTATGTTCTCTCTTGCCTTACTTTTTAAATTTTTAGCCCTTCTGTGACTAATTGGCTTTGAGTTTCCGTTATACGAATAATTTAATGGTCGAATGGCGGAATTCTGAACCGAAACTTTGCATAGACCAAACGAAAACTTCAATCGCATGCTCCTCACGTTTTCGGTTTGCTAAGCGTGTTATTCCGTTGATAAATGATTTAGGGCTTGTTTGCCAATCAATTCTCAAAATCACTTTCACGCAAGCCGAGACAAAACTCTCTCACATACATACCTCGGATTCTGTGAAACCAAGGTTTGAAACCTAGGTTTTGTTACTTCCCAAACAAACCCTTAGTATTTGTATTGTGACTTGTGATCCCTATTATCCTTAGAATCTTACTATTAAGTTCTCAACGACGATTAAACAACTTACAATGGCAAGTGTTCTGTCTTATCGTGGGGTTCCCAGCTGTTTAAGAATTTTTCTCTGTCAATTCTGGCTGCCTTTGAGCTGGGAGGGGAATGATTCAAAATTCAAATGAGGACTCCTATTTTAAGAACTTCGCATTCTGGGAAAAGAATTTGGCAGGCGAGTAGCTGAAGAGGTATGGAATGATTCAAAGGAGAATTTTCGTTTTTAGAAATTTATATTCATTTATTGCGGGAAGGTATTTCACACTCGAGTGGCTGAAGAGGCGTGGATAAGTCTTGGATCACTTCCGGAAAGGAGATGCCGTATACATGTGCCAGCCCCCCAGACTCTTTAATTACTTATATATATATATATATATCTGTCTTTGGGACTTCAAAATTTAAACTGTTTTAAGAGATAACTTCATAGTTCATACCCATCATTTTGACCCAAAAAAAAAAAACAACTTCCTACCCATCACAAATCAACTCTCATCTTCGGTATCAGAATATGTGTTTTTCGGAAAAAAATTGTTACATATTGCATGTTGTTTCTATATTCCAGAGCAACGTTTAATCCTGTTGGGGTTTTAAATGTAATGTCTAATTCTAGGAACAGAGGATTACTATTTTTTTTTTTATTTTATCCCTGGAATAAAGTAATATTTTTACGGGCATTGAAGTACTGTTAGGAATGGATGAGGATTGTGTTTAAAATATATATTATTTTTACATTTTAACTAACCTTTTAATCT
>QFDD01000926.1:0-31260 GCA_006871305.1 Vachellia collinsii
CTAATATCAAGTGTCATAGAGTTACATAACCAAGTCATTACCTGATTATTTTCTGCAAACCATGTATCAAAGTTTGCATCAGTAGGAAGAGGTTGGGGTGCCTTGCCATTAATATATTTCTCCTTCATTCTTCCTCGCAGATACATCAACATACTTTGTGACCATTGTAAGTAGTTACTACCATTGAGTTTGTGGTTAATAACCATTGTTTGATTCTCTCCGGCAGATGCTACCTCTTAGGCCATCTCAGATTTAGTTGAAGAAGTAGATGGAGAAATATTTGATTTAATTTCAAGCTCTGTATCACTTACTAGAGCCAAAGGTGTTGTGCCCATATTGATTGGGAGCCTTGGGATAGATCCAAAGAGAGGAGGAAAATTGCCCGGATTCATTTTCTGGACTTCTGCAGACGGTGGCGCGTGAAGACGTGGCGGCGCGTGGCAGTCACGCGCAGAGATAGCGTCGGCGCGTGGGTTCACGCGCAGTGGAGAGTGTAGGCGCGTGAGGATCACGCGCTGCTCAGATCGTCGCCGGACTTCGAGAAACTGCCGATCGGCGGCGTCTTCGACGGTTGGTGAGGGCGGTGTCGTCAACGGGCCTCCTGTTTGTGAGATCCAGCACCGTCGCCTCTCTCTCTCTCTCACGCTCGTTCTGTCCGTTCTGTCTCTCTCTTTCTCTTGTTTTCTCACAGCGTGGATGACTCAGGAGTGAGTTACTGAGCTTGGATTGAACCCAGAGAGCTCTGATACCATATTAGTTGAATCACTCACAATTCTCTACTATGTTATTGATAGAAAATGAGTACAATATATATAGTAGGCTTACACAATTAAGGAGAGTAAATCAAGGAGAGAAACAAGGAGAGCACTAAGTATTAAAAAATTTAAATTTGATTTCTAACACTTCTCTGCTTATGCACATGCCTGTATCTCATTTTTTTAATACTATTTTTGCATTGTGAATTATTTCTTTTATGAACAATTTCTTAGGCCTGCTCCACTGAGCGCTTATTACTCATTCGCTCAAATTTTGCCTTCTGAATTTTTGTTGTCTGCTACTCTGCTTACATTAAGCTTTTTCTTTAGTGACGTCTTATTAAAATATGGTGTTAATTATTATCTGGATTGGATAATTTGAGACTGCTCAGTGATATTGCAGGGGTATAACTCTCTCTACACACACACACACACACACACGCCCGCATGCGCACAGAGATAAATGTCTTTATTTCCCTTCTATCCCATTGTAGTTCGGGCACCACAAAGTGGTAATAAAGTTGTTTGCATGAGGAGTTGTCAAAATTTTACTAATATTGGGGTACATCTGTTTGATTTGATAACTGCTAAAAATTGTGCAACTGTTGTTTTTTGTTTGTAGTTCTCACCCACATCTGAGCACATACTGCTTGCATATGGTCGACGTCATGCTTCTCTTCTAAAATGCATTGCCATTGATGGGGAAACAACCCTGCCCATTTATACAGTGTTGGAGGTAAATGCCCTTTGATCTCGGCATTGTTTTCTCATCTTAGTCGCTCATCATTGTGAAATAACAGTCTTGCCCCTCCTATTGTACACCATACTATTTATGAAATAAACACTTTTTCCAGGGCATAAAATTTATATTATCGTTTTGGGTTATCACAAGCTTTTCTAGTCATACATAGAGCTGGGAAAATAGGCAAGGCTTGTAATTTAGGGTCCAAAAAAGGGTCGGGCCTGAACGGGCTAGCCTTGTAGGGCCTCGGGCTTACAAGGACCGGCCCGTTTAGGCCCGCCAAATTATTATTATTTTTTCAAGCATTATTTTTCTTCATATTTCCTTCTATGTTTCCATACAAGTTTCAGAAAAAAAATCTTTCTATCTTCTAAATCAAACATTAATTCATTTTCTAAAACCTTGTCCCTCTCATTACATTTATTCATGTTTTACTTTCAAATTGTATTTCTTGTTTTTTTTTTTAATTTTGATCAAACCTTGTTCCTATTTTTTAAACTTATTTGATTGTTTTGTATATACACGTAGCCTTCTCAAAAACAAAAAATTAATTGTTAGTATTTTTGCATTAAATTTGTTTTTTGTCTATCATATATACTGTAAAGATCTAAAAATATGAAAAGAAAAAATATCGTTGGAACATTTTTTTTTCTTGCCACTTATCTTAAACATTATATTATAACAACTCTTGAATTGCTTTTAAGTTTTAGAAGAAGTCCTTCCAAATCAAACATTTAATTCCAATTCTTGTGTGTGCCATACATCATGTGTATGTTTTTTAGTCATCAAATCCTTGTTCTTCCTAGTTTTCGCACTAAACTTATTTTGTTGTTTTTTACATACAAACTACTTTTCAAATACCAAATTAAAATTTTAATTGTCTTAACTTAGTATATTTAAAAAATAATGAAAATATGTTAAATAGGCCTGAGGCCCGTGACTTGTGGGCTCATGGATCGGACTGCAAAATTGGAGGAGGAATACAGAGCTTTATTTCACCGTTTTATTTATTGCATTCATTAGACATCATCTTATCTCTCATTATAAACATATTACTATTATTAAAAAAAAATTATGTGACTATTACTAAAAACAGTTTTCATGTAAAATGGTTGAAATTTTCGTTCATAACATATTGTTAATTTATATTTATTTGTTTTAATTTATTTTTGATAATATTTATGCCTAAAATTAGAAATTTTATCACATTTACTTTAAAAATGAAAAAAAACAATTTTAGCTAAACGGGCCTAAAAGCATGCAGGTCAGCCCGAGCCCTTCAGTTCAAGGACCGGGCTTCCATACCATAGGGCCGGGCTGGCCCATTTTCCCAGTAGTGGTCATACTCATACATGGCCAGTTGATTATTTTCAGTTGTGATTGCATATATATACCTTTTTGTAGTTAGAAGCGTTTAAAGCTGAATTTCAGGTTACTGAGTATGCTTTTATGCTCCAGGTATATAGAGTATCCGATATGGAACTTGTCAGTGTTCTTCCTAGCGCAGAGGATGAGGTCAATGTTGCTTGCTTTCATCCTTTTGCTGGGGGAGGGATTGTTTATGGAACAAAGGTATAATTTTATTTGCGGCCAAAAGATTAATATTATTTTTAAACATCCTTCAGTTAATAATTTATAGCTTTTGGTTGTAGGAAGGAAAGCTTAGGGTGCTACGGTGTGATGGTGCTCATTCTGTGAATGGCACTTGACTAAGCTACTGTCCTCAGTAGAAAGCAAAGTTGGAGCTAATCAATCAGCAAGGTTCTCGATTACTTATTTCTGGATTTCCTATTTTTATTGGAGAGCCGCAATTGATATTTGTATTTTGTTTGGGGTTGATAAATGGTATACTACTGGCAATGAAGTTCGAATGAGGATAAGGGATAAACTAAGTGATGTTCTTATTAATATCTTCTGGCTAGTGGCAACTCCTTTTGATTGATATGTATTTAGGTCCCAATAATTTGTCATGTTGCATATTTATCCTTAGCAAGTAATTGTCCGATTGTAGGTTTGGACAGATGAGGGGGGTTTATATTTCAGTAGTTCAGCACCACCTGGCACCACCTTTTCCTCTGCTAAGATGGTATGTAGAAGACTCCAAATCCCTCAGCTCTCGCTTTGATTGCATTTGTAATGGTGTAACATACTTTTGTTGATCTTTTCAAGATTTTTTTCAAAAATTTCTTTTCCTGGTAAGAGTTTTTTTTTAATTGTTTCTCATTCCCTCGCAGCTAACAGCTGTCACTGCCGATGATCATCTTCGCTAGCCTAACTCCGTACCCCTTGTTGAGCACCGGGAATAGAATGTTAGAGCTTCACTCCTGCACAAGCAAATGCATATTACCTATTTTTTGTACGTTTATGTATTAACATGTCCCCTTGCTAACTTGTTTGGATTCCATCCTTTCTCCAACCAAAAAGGTTTTTTTTTATTGGGATCTAATGTAACAAGTTCAGCAGTTAGAAAAATGGGGGAAAATAAGCTAGACTGCATGTGTTTTTATCTCAAGTTAGGATGGTTCTCAAGCTCGTGAGGCTCAAGCCCAAGAGCTTTCCATTGCAGCGTACAACATTGCAATTAACAAATGAGTTACTATCCTTGAACCAAAGTAAGTTAATAACTAATCAGAATTTCGCCTTTGGCCAGAGCGTTTTACTGGTGCCCATGATCTTTTATTTTAGTTTGAATGACTTGTATTTATTCCAGCATGAGGTTTGGATTGGTTGAGAGTTGAGACGGGGAAGGGGACTAGTAACGTGAAAATAACTTAAACCATGGCTTCAAACCAATCGGTTGCTTCTGTAACAAATTCGTTAGAAATAGCTCGTTCAAAACGTTTCAGAAATTTTCATAAAAGCTCTTCGGGCGATATTTACAAGGATGATTTAATGAAAATTACCATAATTATACAGATAGTGTCATTTTATCTGTCTCTGTGTAGTGGATTATAGTTTTATTTGTTCATCTGGGAGATCCAAATTTTATCTTCTTAGATTGACAGATGATGAGGGAAGGTGGACATCTGGGCCCAGAAATATCATAAATGAAAAGGGGGGGGGGTTGATGGAATCGCTTGCTGCGAAAGGAGGGATTTCTCATCTGGCCTCATGATTTTAATATTACATTTTTTAAAAAAATTATATAATGGGTTGACCGGTCAAAGGAGAATTAAAAGCTGCATTGTTAACACGGAAATCAGATTGGTTCATTTTCTCCTTTGACTAAAACCACACCCGCACCGTGGCAACTGGCAACTGGCAATTCTCGAGAAAACAAAGGCACCACAAGTTAACAAAACTGTGAACCAATACGAAAAAGAATGATTAACGAATGAAAATCTACAACTGACGAATTGATCCAAAACCGCTAAGAAGAAGAAGAAGAAGAAGGTGACTCAAATTTGTAGTGTTTATCGACAGCGATAGAGACATCCCAAGTGCAACTGAGTCCTTTAGGGATGGTGACAAGGTCGCCGGCACCAAACTCTACAAACTGCGACGAACCTTTTGGGTAAGCTTTCACCTTCCCTCTCAACAAATAGCATGTCTCTTCTGCGTCGAACTTCAACTGGTACTTCCCTGGAGAGCAACCCCATCTTTGTCCCCCCCCCCCAAGTAATAAATAAAAAAAGAAAAGAAAAGAAGCAAGTCATATTACGATTCATCACAAGTCAGAATCAGATCCCACATAAGAGAGGGGAAAAAACAGGGCATACTTGGGCCAACACCTGATGTTGAGCTCAGCCAGGCGAGACTCTGGAGGATTTCTTTCAACCATGATTCTGAGGTTTGAATTGGAATCTGCAGCCATGGAACAGCAAGGCAGAGGAAGAAGAAGACAAGTATGAGAAAGGGGGAAAGAAAGATCTTTGGCTGCAACACCATGCAGTGTGTGTGATTTTTGGAAGGGTTTTAGTGTTAGAAACAGAGGACAAGAGACATTGAAAAATATGTTAGTTAAATACCTCGGGCATACCTCGTTATTTAAGATTTTACCTATCCAACTCATGTCATTTTTTTCAACAAATCCATTTAATGATCCTTTGACCTCTTGGCGACATGAATCTCATGTCCATCCATATTCTGGAAGCCAAATACTATTAATTTAGTTTTTTTTCATTATCTTTTTCGTTGTATGTGGTGGGTTGCTGCATGATTGCACTATCTGAATTTGGTGATTCCACTCAATATTAGTAATTTCCTGCTACCGCACAAAACCCTGCTTGTCAAACATCATAAGTAAGTTTAACAGTTATTTTTAGTGAAATTGAGAAAGAGAAAATTTGCACAAAAATTCAATAAAAATGTGTTGTCGGCTTGACCAGGTCACTTTCCTATAATTTCCTGAACTTTTGATTGCATTTAAAAAATGAATGGCACAGGATACCGATGCCATGGCTGATTCGTAAAAGCCACATATGTATGACCATATATGAGGGATCTCCTAGATGATGATATATCGTATCTGTCGGCGGCGTTCACTCAAAAATTCTTTTAATTTCTTCCGACCGACCAACTAACTTTTAGTTAAAACCTCATATATCGCATTTCACAACTTCACGTTGTTTCACGAAGAAACCTAATTACACAGCACTTACCATGAACCACGGTAAGAATACAGCACTTCGTGGTGCTGATATGAAATTCACATGTTTTTGGGAGAATTTCTGTGCCAAAAAACATAATGATAAACCCATTTAACTGTTTTATTATTTTTTTTTGGTTCATCCAGCTCATTCGAGCTTTGCTCCGATTATATCCAGATCCAACCTATGACACTCACTTAACTATGGTGAGTAAATCTCTCAACAGGGATTTCTACACATGTGCAGACTGAAACTCAAATTTGAGATTTCGTTTAAACAAAAACAAGTCGCTTGCCACTTAAATCAACCATAAGTGTTTGATATTTTTTTTAGTTGTTGAGTTCATGGACTGTTCAAAGATGGGGCCCTAACTTCTTGGCCCAAATTTAAAGCCCAGAATACAAACGATTCGGGTCACGCCCAAGTAATTGTCTATCGCCACGAGCTAGCAACGTGCCTGGACCGGCCAGATATATTTCTTTTTTTTTAAGCTTTATCTGGTATTGAATTATTGATATTACCTAGCCAGCTCTCGCCTCAGCCTCACTGCCTCTGTCTGATCTCATCACTGTTCTCTGAGGTTCCGATCGCCTTCATGGCTACTCAGGGTCAAGTCATTACCTGCAAAGGTACTTTCTCTTTCTTTCTTCATTCTACGCGGCTTGCAGATGCATTTTGTTTTGCCTGAACTAGTGAGTCCCTAGCAAGGTTACACTGTTTATCGTTTTGGGTTTAATCTTTTGTGAAAGCTGCGGTGGCCTGGGAACCCAACAAGCCATTGACTATTGAAGAAGTTCAGGTGGCCCCGCCGCAGGCTGGTGAGGTTCGAGTCAAGATTCTTTACACTGCTCTCTGTCACACCGATGCTTACACTTGGAGCGGTCAGGTATATGCATTGTGATTCCCACTTTTTATTATATTCCTAAATTTTGGTTTTCCCTCCGTCCAATCATTCAAATCGATGGCTGTTTGGAAGGGTGTTTTCTTACAAATGAATACCCAATGCATGATCAATACTGGATTCCGGGTAGAGTCCTAATATTAAATTATATATTCGAAATGAAATTATTTTTGGTCGGATTTAGAGTTAGCCTTGGAATATCCGATATCCGTTCGGAAGGAGCGATACGGGTTTCTAATTACCCAACTTTATTCATCACTTTTTTTTTTGTGTTAGGCTAATCTTTATTCTTATCTTTACTAATTTTTTATGTGCAGGATCCAGAAGGTCTTTTCCCGTGTATTCTTGGTCACGAAGCTGCTGGGTGAGTGACAGATAGGTTTAAGCTACAACCTGTTGACATGAATCAGCCGACTTGATAGTTTTTGGGAATTTACATTTTGGCGCAGGATTGTAGAAAGTGTTGGAGAAGGTGTTACTGAAGTTCAGCCTGGAGATCATGTCATCCCCTGTTACCAGGCCGAATGTAGAGAATGCAAGTTTTGCAAATCTGGCAAAACAAACCTTTGTGGCAAAGTCCGTTCAGCCACTGGAGTTGGGGTCATGTTGAGCGACCGCAAGAGTCGTTTCTCTCTTAATGGAAAGCCCATCTATCATTTTATGGGAACCTCAACTTTTAGTCAATACACTGTTGTTCATGATGTTAGTGTAGCTAAGATCGATCCAAAAGCTCCTCTAGACAAAGTCTGTCTTCTTGGGTGTGGTGTCCCAACTGGTAAGTCTTTTAGCTTTGCCTGTAGACAAAATTTTGAGGTTAACCAGATATATAGAAGCAGTCTGTCCTTAATTCTGAGTGTCATTATCTGTGTTCACATATTTTCCAATATATTTGTGAAATATGTCAATGGCTTTGCATCTGCATGTTTTAGATTTATTTTTCTTCTGTAAGAAACATCTTGCTATATACAAAGAGAGTTAGTTCAGTTCGATAACTTTGTAATGGGGGAAAATATTCTGAGATGTAGCAAACATTCGATTGCAGGTTGTGAAGTATTCACTTGAGAAATTTAGTAGTGTTTACGTAAAAGACTATGCGGCAATAAAAAGATATTGTTATTGAATTTGAATGACATAGCGGTCATATTTTTTGTCAGAACTATGATAGGTGATAAGATCTCTTAATTGTCGTTTCAACAGGGAATGATGTTATGATTGTCTTCTTGATTTGATTCTTAGAACTGTTAGTCCACTTTGTTGCCAATTTTTTGTTATTATTTTTTCTAATTATTTATCTTAATGTCAAAACATTTCAGAAATTATGGGCGAAAACTAATCTGAATTTGTTTAGGTCTTGGAGCTGTCTGGAACACCGCAAAGGTTGAACCAGGTTCAACTGTAGCTATTTTTGGCCTTGGAACTATTGGGCTTGCTGTAAGTTTCTAAAATAGCAAAGCATATTTGTACTTTTGCCTGGTTCTGAACTGTTGTAGTAATCAATGACTACACTTGACAGGTTGCAGAGGGTGCAAAAACTGCTGGTGCATCACGGATCATTGGCATTGACCTTAACAGTAAAAAGTTTGACATAGGTACATCATGAGCTTGCTTGATTTTATGCCTCTGATACGATGCAGTTTTCAACATACAGACTCATTACCTTGTCTGAAAATAATTTTTTTGACATAGCCATGTGATGAAGGAGGTTCTTAATGTTATATGCGTCTTGTAACAAGTGTTTAAATCTGTCTTTTCCTGCTACAATTCCTTGCAGCAAAGAACTTTGGTGTAACCGAATTTGTTAATCCAAAAGAGCATGACAAGCCCATTCAGCAGGTCATAGTTGATCTCACAGATGGTGGAGTTGATTATAGTTTTGAGTGCATTGGAAACGTCTCAGTGATGAGGTCTGCTTTGGAATGCTGTCATAAGGTGAGAGCCGCCGCCGCCACCACCTCATGCTCAGCTTTATAGCATAAATGTTATGATATGGTTCTTGTAAATATTGACGCATGTTTGTGTCAAATCAGGGCTGGGGGACATCAGTCATTGTGGGTGTTGCTGGATCAGGACAGGAAATATCAACTCGCCCTTTCCAGTTGGTGACTGGCCGAGTCTGGAAGGGAACTGCTTTTGGTGGCTTCAAGAGCCGTTCACAAGTTCCTATTCTTGTAGACAAGTACATGAAGAAGGTAATGGCTTGATTTCCATTCTTGTTCATATGCATTGACACGTCAGCCATAGTATTAATGAGTCCTATGTTGTCTGCTTCATTTGTTTTTACAGGAAATCAAGATCGATGAGTACATCACCCACAATTTAACTCTTGTGGAGATCAACAAAGCATTTGATCTCTTACATGAAGGGGGTTGCCTCCGATGTGTGCTTGCGGTGGATGTATGAGGTGATCTTGGCGGGCCTTTTCAAGTTTCAAATGTGAAGTTTCTCGCATGATGGTTGAAGTGAAATAAATAACCTTTGGTATCTTGTCTTATATCTGGGCCAAAAAGGTGTCGTGCCTTGTGTCGGCGTTATCCTATGTTGCGTGATAAGTATTAAGCCTCTCTACTGAATCATGCTGTGTGAGGATCGTTTTGAGTTGACTTTCATTCTGATCTGGTTCCTGTGAATTTGCTTCCTCCGTAATTTTTATCTGCCCAGTTTCGTATTGTTTTCCGTTCTCTCTTGGCACGTTCACAATACAATACGATACATCAAAACACTTAATTTTTTATGAACTGTGAAAAGCCAATTCACATGGGTGAATGAAGCTGACAGACGTGGACCGGCTTGCTTGTACAAATTAAGAGTGGGGAATGTGTGGAGTTTCCATCTTATTCCAGTTCCAGCCAAGAATATATGGTCGTGTAAAGTGGACCATCTGGTCTTGGGCTCAAACGAATCATAGTTGTTATACAGTAGTGTGAGTGCTTAATAAAGTTTACCATTAATCATTTAATTAAGGACTCTGATCTATATAAAGGGTCATTTGCAATTGTATTGAGTAGGGAGGTGTATTCTTGAATTGTGTATCACGGAACTGTCACCCATGTTGAGTTTTTTCCATCTTTTTTCTGTTCTTGTATATAGAGGTGGAAACAGGCCAGGCGACCTGTGGCCTGCACAGGCCAGGCCTTTTACTGGCCCAGGCCGTCTGGGAGGCCTGTTTTCCAAAACAAGCCCAGGCCCAGATAGGCGGCCTGGGCCTATTTTTTTTTTAAATTTTTTGAATATATTTATATTCCTTGATCTTTTTAATAAGTATGTTTTGAAGAAGAAACCAAAGGTACTATTTTTGCATTGATAAAATATTAAATAATACCATATGTTATAAATATTACTTGTTAAATTATGTTATGATTTACTAATATGCATTTGATTTATTTTTTACTAGGTGTTCGAATAAGAAAAAATCATATTGAAGATTTGATATTTTGTGGGTAGTAGCTATGCTTTGTTAGTGTTAAACAATTGTTGTAATGATGGACATTTTACGTTTCCTAAGTTGTTGTATTATTAGGTTATGCCTTGTTGATTAATTAGATTTTAATATTTTTTTATGTATTTTGAATTTTTTTTTAAATTTTTTTAGGCCTGAACAGGCCACAGGCCAGGCCAGGCCGAAAACAGGCCCAGGCCCAGGCCTAAAAATCGGCCTGTATACAGGCTACAGGCCAAGCCAGGCCTGTTTCCACCCCTACTTGTATACTACACTTTACCAAATTTTACTAAACTTTAATATAAAAGTCAATTGATTTTTTAATCTAGATTAAAAAAAAGTTAAATAAGTTAGTTAATTAGAACATATATTGTGAAATATTTATTTGTATCATTAGATTATATAACTAATTTGAAAAAAATAATAAATATATTAATTAATTAACTTTTTTAATTTTTTTAAAAAAGTTAATTGACTCTTTTATTGAGATCATAATTAAAATGATTCAATCAATGGAAATTTTCATCATGTATTTGAAGCATGATCCAATTTGATTAATTACCGCCTAAGATGAAATTATGAATTATTAAAAAGAGTCAAATTTTCAGGATTAAGTCTTGATGAGAGTTAAATTCGAGAGCAGTGAGTTACAACCCAATTAAAAATTAAAAGAACTAAATGACTATCTTTCCCTGGAATTAACCAGCGGAAGAACCCATCCTCATGGCAGCGAGGGCACCACCTTTCTGAGCAAGCTCGAGCTCCTCGTTATTATACGCATAAGCCAATCCACCATGACTGGTAACGTCCAATCCAGTCATTTCCTCATCAGGTGAGATCCTCAAAAGCTTCAATTTAAGAAGCACGAAGAAGAGAGTCCCCATAGTAACACTAACCCAAGCCACTATCACCAAAATCTGAACAATATGCGCTCCCAATAGCCTCCCTCCTCCTCCCAACAACAAGCCATATGGCCTACCACCATCAACCTCTCCATATACCTCATTCACATACTCTCTTCTCGCAAATAGTGCTGTGAATATTATGCCCCATGCCCCACAGCCTCCATGAAGCTGCGCAGCCTCCAATGGATCATCGTACTTCAACTTCTCTGCCACAATGTTGAATCCGATCAGCACCCAAGCCGCCACAAACCCACACAAGATCGCAGCCCATGGGTCCACCACTGAGCAACCAGAGGTTATGGCGGCGAAACCTCCGAGCAGCCCGTTGCACACGTCTGTCACATTCCAGTGTCCGCTCAGAAGACGTTTTCCGAACAGGGTGGTCAGCGCCGCAGAGCAACCGGCCAGTGTTGTGGTCACGGCGGTCCTACCGACGGCACTCCATTGCCCGTAGTAAGAACCTGAACTGTTATAGGCCTTCATGATTGTGAGGAAGGATCCTGGATTGAATCCGTACCATCCAAACCATAACAAGAATGTGCCTAGAACAACCAAGGTTCCACTGTGTCCTCGCATGACCACGGGTTTTCCTTCGTGATTGAATCTTCCTATGCGTGGGCCTTCAATAAAGGCGCCCCAGAAGCCGGCGATGGCGCCCACCATGTGGACAACGCCGGAGCCTGCGAAATCGATGACCCCGGATCCGAATAAGAGGTTTTCAGAGCGAGAAGGGCTGCCCCAACCATCCGCAGACCAGAACCAGTGAGAGACTATGGGATAAACCAATCCTGTCAGGAATGATGAGTAAATCAAATAGGCGACGAACTGGGTTCTCTCTGCAATCGAACCACTGGTGATTCCGGCGGCCGCTATGGCAAACGCCCATTGGTAGATAAAATACCCGTAATCAAAAGACGGCGAAGGGAACTTCTCGAGGCCGAAAAAGTGATACCCGATGAACCCATTTGACGGCGATCCGTAAGCCAAGGCGAATCCGAAAAGGTAATAGAAAATGCCACCGGTCGAAGCGTCAAGCACATTGGTGAGCATAATGTTCATGGTGTTCTTGGCTCGCACGGAGCCAGCACAGAGCATAGCGAAGCCTAGCTGCATCGCAAATACAAGGTAGGCGGAAAAGAGAAGGTAGGTGGTATCGACGGCATAGGTGGTGTCAACAAACTTGTTGGAAATATCTTCGAAACGCTTACAAATGTAATCGGCGGCGGCGGAGGAATTGGCTGTGTGGGCAAGAAGAGAGTGAAGATCAGCGGCGGAGCACGTGAGGGTAGTCATGGATTCAACAGAGTATGGAAAGAGCTTGTGGGTGCGTGTAGAATGTTTGCGAGGAAGACGACTATTTTAGTATTATTGGGATGTTGTTAGTAAAGAGAGCGAGTCCTAAGCGTAGATTCCAGAGAGAGAAATCTGCACTGAGGAAGGAGAAGAAGAAGAAGATTGAGAAAGATGGAAATCTTTGGAATCGATGTGGTCTATTAATAGGAGCTTGATGAGGGGACTGTATCAACTTGGTCCACGTTAATATGAGAAGATCCCTCTTGAATGAAATCCAAGCCCATAAATACTTTCTTAATTTCTTTTGATATAACAGTTCTGGTACAATCTTAACACCTAACAGAATTGAGCTGTCCACGTATTAAATTTGATTCAGTTTATGCATGGTTAAAATATTTCAATAATATACCATCTTGGGTAGCCGATTCACTTTTTGACTTAGATTAAAGAATTTAAATAAATTATTTAATTGTAACATATATTATAAAATATTTATTTTTATCATTATATTATGTATGAATTTATAAGTTAGACAAATTAATTTAAAAAAAATGATAAATATATTAGTTAATTAATTTTTTTAATATCTAAAAAAAGTAAACTGATTTTTATATCAAGGATTAAAAAAATAATACTTCTAATATACTCCTACTCATTCTTTTACCTGAGAAGTTTGAGGCATTTTTCATGCAAATTAGGAAAAATTATTATATCGCTTTATTTATTAAGTTAAAGTATACATTTAATCAATTAAGTTTACATTAAATTTTAAATCAATCCCTTGATTTTAAAAAGTGAACTTTTAGCCCTTTTATCTCAACACAACTAGTTTCATTTAACAGAATATATTGATTTAGAAATTTAAACATTTTAATGATAACAAAACGTGATTAAATTTTAAAATATAAAAATGATTATATTAAATAATTAAAATTTAAACATATTTTATTACTATTTAATTGTATAATTACCGTTTAAATTTAATGAATCAACATTTTTTGTTAAAATAAATTAACGGCGTTAAGATAAAATAATTAAACGTGTACTATTTAAATTTAAAGAATTAAACTGAAATTTGATGTAAATTTAAAAGATTAAAAATGTATTTTTAAATTTGTTAAAAACATCACAACATTCCAATCATACTCTTATTAGTTAAAAGTAAAAAACTAAAACGGAACATGATTCAATACTTTGGGTGGGTACTTTATGGTTTGGTCCAACTTTTATTTTTGAAAAGCACTTCATACAAGGTCGTGGAGTCCAATGGTCTAATAATACTCAATAATTAATTAAGCATTTTGGTGGTTCACATAAGTTCCTTTCACGTTTCACCCATATATGTGAGTGGCCAATTATTATTTGTTGGATTTCTAGGCCTAATCCTCATTCATTTGTCACCACAAAATCATTCATTTCTTATATCTCCCCTCTTTTATTTTTGGCATAATCTCCGTTTATCTTTTAAAAATTCTTTCTTTGAATCAAATCACAAAATATAACGTCCCATCCAACTTCCTAATGACTTGCTTGAGTTCGTCATCCAACCCTGGCCCAACTTATTTGGTTCATTCTGGTATAACTAATCAATAATATTTCTGTTTATATTAATGATAAAAATTATTTTTTCAATATGAATTACAATTTATAAGATTAGTATGTGAAAGATTTTATCTCAAGTTACATTAACGTAATTTTTAAACACTAATGCAAACATGTCTAATGCCATTTCTTATGTGCCGTTAATTAAGTGTTTAGAGAACAAAAACCATAAAGACAGCCATAGTTATCCAAATATTAATATTTTCATGTTTTTTTATATTAGAACCCAATTAGAAAACACAACGTCCACCCCAAAATCATTGCCGCTTAAAAGGTTTTAAGAATTAAAACATGTGGGAATAGTTTATATTCATACTTCCATTGGTAGCAATATTAAATATAGAATTTTCTAACAAGTGGAATGCCCTTTAGATTCGGTTTGAGGGACGCCGACCTATTTCGATAATAAATTGAGTTTATTATAATGCGTTTGTGCGCATATTATAATGTGTTTGAGGGACGCCGACCTATTTCGATATCAAGTTGAGTTTATTGTAATGGTCTGTCATAGAATATGTTGCTAGAGTAAAGAATATGATACATTGAACCTAGTGGTCTGTCACAGAGTTTATGTTACTTGAGATGGCCTAAAATCCTCACTCGCAAAAGAGTCGCAAACTTCAGTCTTTTTTGTTTTTTTTTGTCTAACAAATAATCAATAAAAAAAATCTATCTTTCAAGTAACAGTAATATTCGCTGATGCCTTCACTGAGTAAAATTCTAACCTTGTGGATGCAACCATTCTGTCAGATGTTGAAGGACAAAAACAAACTTGAGAAATATGGGTGCTTAGACTCAACAAGAGTCACTAGAGACATTCGCTTTCTTCCATAAAAGCTTGTTGGCTGTCTCTTCATATGCTTGGAGGAGTCCATTTTCCAGCTTTGAACTTGCCATAAAAGTTGGATCGCTTTGAAACAACATAGAATACTGCACATGCACAGTGTACGTACTTAGATGAAATTCTAAACAGAATATTTTTTTTTTTGGTTTTTGTTTAGGGGGTGGGGGACCCAAAAAAAAGCTTTTAAGTGAATTATATATGACACCTGGGATCCCAGGAATGATGAAATTCGGGTCCTTCAGAACATCATGGAGGGTCGACCTTTCATTTACTTTGACCCATTTAGGAGCGCCTGATCAACATCAGAGATCACATAAAATTAGTTTCATATCAGAGAGAAGCCAAGGTCACACAAAGAGGCTGATTTTTTTATCCCATTTCTAGCATGGAGGAACTTACATGGTTTGATGTAACAGGAACTGAATCCATACAAACAAGGTAACACACATTTTTGGCTACAAGAAAAACATGACATCAGGTTCAAAAGAGGGGAGCAGATTCAAAAGCAACATACCTGTGTCGACATGGTTAGAGCCATGAACTGCATCTTTCTCTTCATTGCCGACACTTCCATGTTGAGCAGCTGTAGTTCCCTCTAAAAAATAATGGAGAAGTTTTGCCTTTGGGAGACAAACTCCAGAACCAGCCTGATGGTACATGGTGTATGTTGCCATTATGTGACTTTAGTTTGCAGCCAAAGTGAGTAGGAGTTTACTGACAACAGTTTTTAATTATTCATTCCAATTTCAATTTTATCCATCTTACTTATCTCAGCAATCAAATAGCTGGTATATTTGAGCATTAACTGTGCACAGTAAAGTAATATTCAATTTGAAGCCATATATCCTTAGTTTTAATGAACCACATTTTAAACCTTTACAATGAGAAGGTGTTGCAGATATGGTCTTGCTCTGTGTGGAGTTCAACATGCCAAAGAGTGCTAGATACACGAGTCATGAATGAAAAAGTCTTTCAAACAAAAGTACAATTAAATGTCCAGAAAGCAATCGAACCCAATGTATACAAAGTTTCAAATGAGAGCTTACCTCATAGTATAATTCAACGAATTCACGTTTGTAATTGCTTTCATCATCCCATGGCAAAGGCTGATCTTCTGCAAACATGTTTGATAGTTAAGGGTGTAACAATCATACATACATAGAACTCATTCAGATATAAAGCATAACAAAGCAAATTATAGAAAAAGGATATCATATCAAGATGAACTGTAAACATGTCGGTCTCACAGAAATCTTCAATGAAGTCACTTGACATAACCTCTGCATACAGGAGAATAACAGGCCAATGAAGAATACTATTTTTGTCTAATACTGGGTTTTTAAGTCCAGTAAGGTCTCGGAACATTGCCTTCCCAATCTTCAAGCCTCTATTTTCTATTGCCAACACAAGCTCCTGTGAAGTTTTGTTCAAACAAAAGATATGAAACTTCACTAAATAAACCAAAGGTCAAGCACGGCAGACAAGATTATAACCTTTGCCTCTGCAACAGCTTTGGAGACTTCTGCTTCACGCTTTTCTTGTTCTGCTTTCTTTAGATCAATCTGTTGGCCAAGCTTCTTCAATTCTTCATTATTGGGGTCCAACTGAAGGCCGTTTCGACAATGGGATTGAGCTTCAGCCAACAAATTTAATGAAAGAGATGCTTTGGCAGCCCTATAAATTGCCTGTGCAGGGTTGGTATTGCTTGAAGACATTGGCTTAGAAGTACAGGGAGCGAATATAACTATACAAAACTTTTTAAAAGGCAGTGATGCAAATAAAAGCACTAATACCTTTATATTTGAGGGGCACAACTTAATTGCCTCCTCCGCATCTGTTACAGCACGTCTATAATTTCCTAGCAGCAAATTTACATGTGCTCTATTTGAAAAAATAACGGAGTTCTCTGAGTCGCTTAAGACTTTCTGATTTATCGCCCTTGTGTAACAATCAATGGCATCAGAATAATGCTTTTTACCCATTTTGACATATTGATTTCCCTTTTCCTGAAAAGTGAATAGAAGGGTGACATCGTGAAAACTAAAAAAGATAGAGTGAAGATTGAAAACAGAGAAGACAAAACAATGATATAAGCATTCAGAAAGTTTCTCAGAACAACTTAAAGCAAGGTTATACCATCTAGTCTAATGTCTATCTGGAACTTAGTTCACATTATAAACCTCACTAATTATTTGTCATTTGTCAAATTCGTGCCCTCATCTAAAGTTTAAACCAGTCTTGTCAGGTAAGATAAATTGACAATAACATATATATGAATAATATGCATCCAAGGTCACGACATTGTTTCCCGGGCATAAATAAACCGTCATTCAATATCTCGAAGTTTAATTGGACAGTTGATACAGAAAAAAATCTCGAACAAGCACAGTTCCAGTGAAATTAAAGAAGGTTGACGGTTTGACACACCCGTAACTACCTACATGGAAACTGCAAAACAAGATTCAAACTTCTATGCGTCTCAACAAAGTGAGCAGCCTAACACAGCAAGCTCAAGCATCTATGGTGCCACTCGTCATCAAAAGAAGAATAAAAAATTAGAATCTTTTCGAATTAATCTAAAGGGGAATGCAAGGGATCACTGGCAATAATGGAGAACCATAAAAAAATCCTATAGGCAGAGGATGAAAAAGAATACAGATGAAGAGCGAAAGAGAAACCTTGAGCTCAATAGCAGCGGACTCTTTGAGTGCAGCAATAGCATCAAGGTCTGCTTTCTCGCTTTCGGTCAAGGGCTCAGAACCCTTTTCCATCCAAAGCGCCATCCTTGATTTGCAAGGTTCGACAAGTTACGCTGTGCTTCACTGAGACGGGGAGCTAGGGAAACCACCAGAAACTCAGCTTAACGAGACTTGGCGCTCGCACAGAAACCCGCGTGTTTTTATCAGTTTTTAGTTTACGAATTGGGCGACTTTACTTTGATGATTGATGATTACGATTTTAGGTCAACAAAAATTACGGGATAATAGATATTTAATTTTCTGATCATTTGTAAAGGCATTAAAAGCAGTAAAAAGTAAACTGAAAATTTTTAGATTATTATGGTTTGTGATTGTTATAGACATAAATTGGAAATATAATTTTAGATAATAAAACATTTCAAACAACATGGTAGCGTAATTTTTTTAAGCGAATGTTGGATAACTAAGTTAGATATTTATAAGTTATAGACAATTAATTTAATTTAATTTTATATTAAATATATGGGAGTACCCAGTTTAGTTGAACAAATCTTAGGTTTGTTATCGGTTAAGGAACTGGAATATTTGAGTGCCATGCCCATAATGGTAAGATGCTGTTTTTCAAGGGTTGTCTGTGCACTTTCAAGTTGAAATTGTATTTTGGAGAATTAAGACAAAACTGAAATGTCAACATCGAACTTTTCCCTCGCGTCAACGTAGTTTAAGCAGGAAAGTGATCCAGGTGGAAGAAGATAGTCAAATCATAAATGGCGGTGGGGCCTACTTGCCATTTTTCCTATTTCGGATTTGCATGCCTTCTTCCCACTTTGTGTTCAAATCCTTTTTTTTTTTTTTTGGGTCAACTTACTGTCTTCAGGGTTGAAACTTCGCCCTCGACTCCCCTGTAATCTCTAGCCTTCTCTTTCTCCATTATAACACACTTCTATATTTAGAAACTTTCTGTCACGTTCTCATTTCTTCTGTCTCCGAATGACCAACCAAGCCTTCGACACCAGAAAATTAGAGGTACATTACATTTCCGGTGATTTTTCTTTTTCCTTCTCAGAAAACAGCGATATCTTTCTTTTTTTCTTTCAGATTTTTTTCTATTTTCTTGATGCATTTATTGCGTTTCGTTTGCGTTACAAGTAGTTACGCCGTTTGCACAATGAAGAGAATCGCAAGCGATTAGGAGCTTTATTGCTCGGTCTGGCTCTTTAATTTCTCGGGGCGTTGTTTGGCCTAGAGTTAAGAACTTTTACCATCTGTCTCTTGTACGTTTCAGAACCGAAAGCAGAATCTGAGAAGACTCGAGGGTTCTTTCGGCCGAGCATTGCGAAATTTCTTGATCCTAAGCGCATGCAAAACGCTATCGAGAGCCCGGTTTGCCATCTTAAGAAACGTGGATCATTAATGGCCTAAGAGAGCCACAATAATTATTTTGGGGATAAATTTCGTACGGCTCCACCAATTTGAATCAGTATCTGATGAAATAATCCAAGTTTGTGCTGATTTTGAAATTAAGTGAAAGCAATGGAGCAAACGGAAGCTTCAATTGATTGCTGAACTGAAAGCCTTCGACGTGGAGAAATGAGCTAAGTGTGAAAAATATGGACACAAAAGAAGACGCAGGACCTCATGCTTCCAAAAATGAGGATCGAGGCTTGTCATCAGCATCGACGCTCAACCAAACGCCCGGGGAGGCTATTGGAGCTGCTGGCGAAGCATATAACACTGTGTACTCTAATGTGTCAAGCGTTCCACCTATGGAGGCTTCTGCACTTAGACGTAACCGCAGCGAAACTGTGATAGCAGGATTTCGACGTAATGATAGCTTGCGAAAGTTAAAATCTCATGTGCAGAAGGCCTGGTGGTGGGGTGGCAGATCCCGTGAAGATGGCTTCTCGTCGTCTTTCAATCCCGAGGACCTGGCAAACCAGAAACGCCAGTGGTATCAGCTTCATTCCAAAACTATGGTATTCAGTTCTATTTCGCTTAGTTCTAAGTTTAGCTGTCCATCGTTGTTCAGCTGTGATTTTAGTTTCTGATGATCATAAATGTTTTCGTTGCAAGTAACGAAGTCATACAGGATGATGTTGCAGTGTTAATAGTTTTTTGTTACAACAAGCTGATCATGCTTGGCCTGGGATTGAAAGTCCATTTCAAATCTCATTCCTTTATAGTTTATTTATATATTCTTAGAATTCTTTTGCTAAGCATTGAAGAAAATTGGTTCACTTTCTTTTTAATCGGTGATTCAAGTTATTTCTTAACATTCATGTAAGTCGTACCCCCAAAAATCCAACTTAAAGCATGATTATTGATGATTTTAGTTGCCTATGTTGATCTTGCACTTTAACATGTTACGTTGGGGTTGTGAATAATGATTAAATGCTAAAACGTATGTTGAAGCTACCTCTTCTACCTGTGTTGCTTCGATATGTTCATCCAAAACATAAACTTATCGGTTTGTTGAAGTTGCTGTGAATATTATTGTAGGATTGTATAAATTACAAGGAGCCAACCTCGCTCTTTGAAAACTTTGTGATTGTGGGGCTGCTTCCCGATGCTAATTTGGAAGCTGTGGAAGAAGCATTTGCAGAGAGAAAGAAATGGAAAAAGGAGATGGCAAAATCTGAATTTGTAGACTCCAAAACGTGGCAGCAAAAGGGGCCACCAGCACCAACATTGGAGCCTCAGGTTGATATTAATTTTTAACATATATAGAACTGCCATCAGGTACAAATTACATTGCATATGCATTTACTAAACTATATAAACTATAACCCAGATGGTTATATAAGTAGAAAAACTCAAAAATGTATTGCATTACATGTTATCTAGCAATTGTGATTCTCTATTGATGAATTTTAAGGCCATTGACACATGCTTTATTAAAGATGCATGGTTTCATTTGGTGGGGCACCCACGTATAAACTATAAGAAATTCTTGTCTTCCCTTGGCTTGTTTACAATTTAGCATTTTTAGTGTATTACTATAGAACAATATGTTCTTCATGACAATATCTATTTGCATATGTGCAGTTACTTTTTAAATATCCTCCTGGGAAGAAGCTACCAATGCGTAAGAAGGATTTAACCTGCTTTTGCTTTCCTGAAGGTGTTAAGGTCTGCTTGATGCTTTTTTTTACTTACCTGAATCCCCATCACATGCTTTTTAGTGATACATCCAAGGATGCCTTTGTTCTTTCTGTCATATTTTATGTTCACTATCCTTGCATTTGCAATCTTTCTTCTTTTCTTCTGAGATTTGGAAAAAGTTATGTGACCCACAAGTACATGAAGGTAAAATTTTTCTTTCCATAGAATAGCACATCACATAAAAGAACTGAATATTTAAAGTCTAAACAAGAATTTTCTGGCCATTATGTGGCTTACATGTATGAGGATTGAGGAAAACAATTTTTACAGAAAATTGTTATTATGAGCAATAAACCTCGCAGTGGTGAATTGATCACTCTACTTTGTATCAGTTAAAAGTATGCATTTGGGCTTTTGCCCTCTCTTGTAATAAATAACTAAATGAAAGGATGCCTTGAGACAACTTTCCTCTGTTTTTAGTTGCACACACGTTTCCTCGATTTTTTTAATTTAAATTATAAGAATGATTTTCAGGCAAAGCCTAAAATGTCAGAGTAGTTAATGCATATTTCTTTGATGGTAATGTTGTAGTTGTTAATATATATTTGTTTGATGGTATGCATAAGTTTCAGAAATAAGATCAAATTCTATATTCTTTTCCCACTTACTTCTTTCTAGATATCCTAGGGTACACAAGCTTTCAAATGACTTTTGGCCATCCCCATCTTCTTCAGCATTACAATTGTACTGTTTCAGCATTGATGTTTGATGCCCTTAAATTGTGCTTGTAAAATTCTTTCTCCTGGAGGACAATGGATATATGATGTTTATATGTAGATGCAGAAAGGAGCAAAATAGTGTTGTTGTTCATTTAGTTATAAAAATTTTAGCCATAAACGTATATAGCAGATCATGCATATTCAAATATATATATATATTTGGAAAGATTGTCCTTATCTTTGCCCCTTCTATGCTGCATTGAATTTATTGGCCTTTTTAAGGTTCATGGGTGGTGGATTTTTGGAATGTGTTTTGATAACGTTGCATATAAATTGGTTATTGGTACTGATGTCCTTCTCCTCCTACTGTTCCGAACCTCAGTTTAATTTATAGAGATATTGATAAACAGGCATGGGTGTTGGAGAGGACTCCATCTCTCAGTGAGCTGAATGAACTTGTCTGTGGACAGGTATACTGCAATAATCTTGCACTAGCTTTGAGAACATATATTTTCACGCTCTTCCATAAAACCAGTTGAGGAAGAAGAAAAATCTTTGGTTTGTGAAATCTAGTTTTTAACACGTATTACTTAGCATATTTTACTACTCGGACCAAGTACTAATTAAGGCTTCCATATGTAGAGAAATATTGAGGATCCTTAAATCGTTTTATCTCTCTTTTTAATGCCTTCTTGTTCCACTTTTTATTTCTGCATGATGAATAAATGTGTCCAAGGAGATGAGAAATTATTGATATCAATTCTCTTAGTCACTTTATTCATATCTTGGCTTTATTGTCGAAAGATTCTTCATCCTGCAATTGGTCTGTAAATGGATCTATCTCTTCTTTGTGACTTATTAGTACTAGTTCTTATTCTTAATGCATAATTAAGCCTGTTTTAAGCTGTGACCACTTTTAACGGAAAAAACAATATTTTTATTTTTTTTAAATTCTCTGCAGGAGCATTTAGGCCGAGATGATTTGTCATTTATTTTTTCAGTTAAGGTAATTTCTACATCCATCTATTGTTATTATTGTTTTGCATATTTAGCATTATTATTTTTGTATTAGTATTATTGTATATTGTGCATTATATGTCTATGCACCTAGGGCATCGGTGGTTGGAAGGGTAATTCTTTACATTGTAAGGTGTACATTGTTAGCTCGCATTTTTTTTAAAGGAAATGAAAAGAAATATTTTCCTCCAGATTGTCTAAACTTTTTTTATAGGCCTGAAATTTATCTACTCTGTTCAGATTCAGAACAAGTAATCTGTGAAAAGATTTCGTAATGTTAAAGTTTAAGCTATACGTGAGAACTGAAATAAGATGTAGTTTGTAACATGCACTCTTATGTACAAGCCCTTTCAGACTTGAATGATGGATGGAGCATAGACTTCTGCAAGTCTTGTGTTAAAGAATGGGGCACCCAAATTTTGGAAGCTTGACTATCTGGTTAAAGAAAGTCCAAAATTGTGTTGAAGAATCACAAAATAGAAAAGGCTTTGAATGGAGTGAACATCACAATATTTTCCGTTTTTTTGTTTGAGTAATTATTTTCTTATGCAACTCTAGCTGTTGGATGGCTAAACAAAGAAAGAAACTTAAGTGGTTGACTTTTTGTGGTAACCTGTTGCAATTAAATGCATATACACGTGTCTAATTATCTATGTTGATTTGCATGTGTTTGGTTGTTTTCAGGGATGCTGAGCTTTCTGATTTTTGTCTCTAGCTGTTGATCCTTTTCTTGTCTTTTCTTTTTTGAAAAAATTGTATTTCTTAGAATGCAATACATTGACTGAGAAGCAAAGATAGCTGGTTGCTGAAACAAGTTTATGTATTCATACCTTGATCAGGTGACAGGCAATGCAACACTTTATGGAGTTTGCTTACATGTGCCTGAAATTGTTCAACGTCCTCCTGGTATCTTGGGCGTTTCATCTCCCCATTCTCCATCTTCTGCAGCATTTAGTCGTGTTTTAGTTTCCGCACCTCGTTGTTACTGTCTTCTCACTAGAGTTCCTTTCTTTGAGTTACACTTTGAGATGTTGAACAGGTTGGCATACTGACTCATGTTTCAAGTCAAAGATTAAACTGTTTGAAAATTTGGTTTTCATAGATCTAATAGGATTCACTATGACTTACTTGGATGCAGTCTCACTGCACAGGAGCGTCTAAATCGGATAACACAGTTTGTAAATGATATGAGTCTCACACCTAAACCAGATGATCAAACGAATTCACATATTGACTCCCAAGAGAGGGAGTGTTTTAGTGATTGTGTGGCTTGTGCAATACCTGTTGGTGATGTAGCAGCTATCACTGCTGCGGCTGCAGGAATTATAAATGATGACGAGAACCCCCACTTCTCATCCAAATTGGATTCTCAGTCCCCTGTAAGTATGACAGGAAGTGAAGCCTCAGATTTTTCCCGAGATAGCAAGAAGAATCTGCATGACCATGATGACTGTAATTTTGGGACGCCAGAAACCCAGCCAGATGCTTCAGAAAGAACATATGAAAACTATGAAAATAGTCATATTTCTCCGGAGTTTGGAACACCTTTAACATCTCGAGGTCCTGTATTGGAGCGAGTGGGGAGTTCTGAGTCACTTTTCAGAAGGTAGATTGATAATTTTTGTAATAAAGACAGATTGCAATTTTATGCTTTGCAGACTATCATCACTGTGTTTTTCTTGAATGTATGTGCTGGGATATGTGTTTAATCATTGTTCACTGTGTAATGTGAATATCATTCTTCTGTCGTGATTTTTTCAAGTTTATTTCAGTTTGCTTATAGCCTTTACTGTTTTCATTGCCATCTTATGCATGTGGGCTTTCTATTCAATTTCAATAACATTATGTTATAATTGGCAGTCCAACAAGAAGCATGACATCAGATGATGACAGTGATCTTTTTGCAAATACTGAAAAAGATTATGGAGATGAATTCTTAATGGAATGGGCTAGGGTCGGTATTAAATGGTTTGCCCTTTTCCCCCAACTGATTTAACTATATTGATGCTTGGCTGATACTTAGTTTGTTTTCTGTGCTGTGAATGGTTTGCATAGGAGACTAAGAACGACTTGCTACAGATAGTGTGTGGATATCATGCTCTATCTATTCCATCTCGAGGAAGTCAATTTATTTTCCACCCTCTTGAACATCTTCAGGCCATAGGCTATAGACGGGCTTCAGTTGCTGCTCTTGGTTTTGATGGAAATTATTTCAAATTCTTGGAACCTGCTCAGGTAATTCTGGATTTTTAGTTAATACTTTAAAGAAATCCTCTCTACAATTCTTCTCATTTACTACACTTGGTAAAAGATCAATGCAAAGCTGGCTGCTGCTGAGGAAGCTCTTGCATTATCGATATGGACAACTGCAACTACTTGTCGTCTTTTGTCCCTTGATACTGTAAGCATAAATTATAGTCAGGATTGTTGTATGTGATCGATGTGGTCAATAGTTCTTTACAAAATATGGTTTCAAAAATAGTCTCCTTTGCAACGATAAATCTTTTAAATTAGTCTTTCTGGACATTTAGTGAAAAATGTTATGATTATGAAATAAGAGGCCCTTAAATTTTGTTTCTTTTGTATACTTGCTTTTGTTGTGCTTCTCTGCATTCTGTCTCTTGTAGTTATGATGCTTAACATTTTTTTATTAAAGTATAGCTCATACCTTCTGGACTCTGATATCTGACTATAATTACTGAGGATTAAAACCACGCTGTTTTGCTGTCTATCAGGTTCTCCTATTGAGCACGTCGAACTTTTTGTTTATGCCATGCATTGCGATTGTTATTTGTTTAGGACTATGAGTTGAATTACTTTTTGGTTGAAATTTTAAATTGTAGTTTGATATAATCTTGGGCCCACTTCCAATTAGCTTACGGTTTTAGAAAACTTGGAAGTCTCAGATATGCTATTATGCTTCCTAGTTCACTGTTTTAAGCTGCAAAAATGCATTTTGCTTTATTTTTTATTGATAAATTGAGCACTTCCTGCTGAGGAGCCTTGGTTAAAATGTTTTTAAATTATTTGTCCAAACTAAGGATAAAGAAAATATAATTAAAACAAAAAGAATCTCCTATTAAGCAGTTCTCAGACGTTGGATCAGGATCTCATATTTCTTTTCTGCCTATGATTTCACGTAAGTAGAATCTTCTTGTTTTTTTTTTTTTTTGAAATAAACTATAATGAGAAAAAGGGAAGACAGTGGGAAAAGAAATGCTACTTCTGAATGTTGATTCTACAATTGAAAATAGACAAATATGTTAGTTACGTGCATCCAAGCCTTTGGCAAGGAAATGATTATCTTTCATTCGTCGAAAGTAATAATTCAATTTTGCAACTTCAACTATACTTCTTGTTGGTGATTTTTCTCACATGCCACTTGTTGTGACTAGTGCAGATAACTTCATTGCATCATATGATTGATTTAAACTTCGATGCATAATGTTGCTGGCAGGTGCTGAGTTTATTTGCAGGAGTGTTATTGGAAAAGCAGGTGATTTTAGCTTGTCCAAATCTGGTAAGTCATTGAGACAATACAAATTGATGGCCTCTGATTCACTTAACAGTGTTATATGTTAAAGCTTAACAATTTTTGGTATACATCAACCTATCTGGATTCTACAAAGAGATTATACTGAAATTTGCCATTTATATTGGCCTTTTTGAAATGATGCAGGGTGTTCTATCTGCTGCAGTACTATCTCTTGTTCCGATGATTCGGCCATTTCAGTGGCAGAGTTTATTTTTACCTGTGAGTTAATTAGCATTCAGAAAGGCCCCATTTCAGATATCCCATTTCAGAAATCCCTGGTGGCCCATTCGCATATTTCTAATGCAACGTACCTTGCTTTTCAGGTTTTACCTGGGCAAATGTTTGATTTTCTTGATGCACCAGTTCCATATATTGTGAGAGCCATTTTATTCAACGTTCTATAAAAAAATAATGGCTTTGTGTATTGTAGTTTTGCTGATTATTACTTTAGCATTAATCACTTATATTATATTTCCTCCAAGCTTTTGTTTTATCTATTGTTAAGATCTAGTTTCAGTGCTTTTTTTAGTGCAATCTCACTTTGATCCGTGGAAATGCATGGAGCCCCACGTAGTCTACTTGAAAGTAGAGTAAATGGCTTCCTTTTCTTTTTTTGATCCCTGAAAGTCGTGAGAACTGATTTGCTACAGAGACTAAAGAACAGAAATAGCCATGCCTGTCCTTTTCCATACTCCCAATGTTTATTTATTTCTTTGATTATCTTGCAGGTTGGCATACAATACAAACCAGAAGATGTAACGTTGAAAACTACTAATGTTGTTTACCTCGATGTACTGGAGGATCAGGTTTGTTAAGTTCGGTGACTTTTCAATACAATACAATCGGTAGCTGGAAATTTCTAAAACGAATTTCATAATTCCTCACCATCCTGCTTTGTTTATGTAGGTGCACACGTGTCAATTGCCAAAACTTCCACAACACAAAGTGCTTGTCTCTCGGTTGGGTCCAATTCATGCTAGACTGTCACGTGCAAGTACCATAGCTAAAAAGCATCCTGTATATAGGTTCAACGAAGTCCAGGTTTTTGTAGACCTCATACTGAAAGACTCACTTGTTCTGCTTGCAAGTTTTCTTTTTGACTTGAATGTTTGAACGTTATCTACGTTGAAGCATGAAAACCGGCTGCGTATGTAAACATTAGTGACCAATATAGTGGAAAAAAGTGAGCCTCTCAACTCTAATCATACCAAGCTTTATTTAGATATTTATGATTTGTCCACTTCAAACCAGCAATTTTTCTGCGTTCTAGATCACGGTGCTTCTTTTACTGTTGGTTAGTGCCTTAGTGGTAGTTTGAACTTGCTTGCAGGCTGAAGCAGCAAACCAGTTTTTGAATGTTATGTATAACTACTTGCAGTCGCTTTGTTCAGGTCTGAGATCCCATACTATAACTAGTGTACAATCTGATAACGACAGGGTAAGATAACCAAGTCATTGCTCATTCGATTTCTTGATGGAAATTCACTAGCAATGAAGAATAAATAGGTAGAGCTGTGATCCTGGGTTACTTTGTTCCAGGTTTCTTTACTTCTCAAAGATAGCTTCATTGATTCCTTTCCTGCTAACGACCAGCCATTTATCAAGGTAGACAGCATTTTTTCCACTGGGGCCAACTCTTAATTAGACTTAACCTATAAATGACAGGTCAATCCTATCATGAATAAGCATGCCACACTCTATATAATCATGTGAGGCATGTTTTTAAGTGAATCCATCCCTGATGTTTTTCAATTTATCCCATTTATCATAGAGGAAAAGTTTGACACTCTGTAATAGGAGAAGTTTTTGTTGATTAGGTATGGTTTGAGTTTGCAGCTATTTGTAGATACACAGCTTTTCACAGTTCTATCAGACTCTCGTCTATCAAGCTTTGAGAATGGCTATGACCCGTTATGTGACAATCATGGAATACAACAGAAGATCATTTGGCCATAGAGAGGAAGATATTGTTGGTCACTTCCAGATGCCAGATTAGAGGGTTCTGGAGCGATAGGAAATCAATTGGCATTATGTTAATACATTAGTGGACTGATCATGCCCTCAACATTGATTATTTTTACTGACCCGCAAGAAAAGAATCAAAGTGTCCCTATTTTTTGTGGAGGGATGTTTTCTTTGAATTGGCCATACAAGCTGATTAATTGTGAGAACAGACAATTTTCCCTGGAGGTTATGTATCATACAAAAGAAAAGGAGATTATTTAAAAACCCATTTGTATAACCAGTGAATTGGATTGAGAGTCAAGTTTTCATTAGATCGGTGTAATGTGATTCTTCTCCCGCCGCTCTTTATCTAATTTAAGGTGTTCAAATGATATTATAGAGAGTAATAAATCTTGTCTCTTTTTTTTTATGGAGCCCACGTCTTGTGGTGGCCCAATATTTTGAACGTTTAACGGCCCGATTCAAAATTGATTAGTCATGGGCTGCCAGGTCCAACCTCTTTGTTTTAAAATGATGAAGAATTTAAAATACTCACATTATAATAAGTTAATAGAACCAAAAAAATCAAGTCAACTTGTTTCATGAGATAGATCAGCAAAAGCATCATTACAAAATTAATCAATATTCAAATGATTTAGAGGTAGAATGCAAGTAATCTGAAAACCAGACATAAAAGACTGCAATAAAGTAAGTGCAACAGAGAAGTCCCTGCATGAAAAGTCCATGCAGAAGAAATAGAGAGATTACATAATAACATGGGGTGACATGTCCCACTATCCAATGATGGGACCTGTAAGAGGTAGCCACCTCATTGTCCACTAGCCTCCTAATCTAAGCATGTCTCCCACTTTTCCCCTGCACATCCATATTATCACGCCTGTCCTACTTCTGTCTTTTTGGGTTGGTGGGCCACGTGGATGTTTTTTTTAATTCTTTGGTTGTTCAAGTCTTGAACTTCAAGACAATATGTATACATCCGTTCTCATTAATCGCTTTGTCAAAATAATACGATAGATACGTAAATAATAATATGCATGATTCTTATGTGTTTCCGTGGGAGATTACGGAATGAGGGATGCAATAGTGGACTTTTATGTCACCAGGTGAGATCGGTGACGTAGATGTTAGAAGATAGGACTTCTCCTCAAATGATGATCATGAGATGAAAATAAAACTTGATGACTCGATTAAGGATGCTAGGATAATAGACAGTACTCTTATTGATGGGAAGGGAGTCATTTAATGGCTGACAAGGGCGTTCGTGATTACTGATTAGGTTCTTAATAGTAAGTCGGGGATGGGGTTTTTTCGGCAGATAAGCACTTATTGATTGGTGAGTATGTGCCCACGAGTGGGTGGGCTTTTAGTGGCCCTAGATATGGCGATATGGTCTTGGAAAGAGACATATTATCTGTAATATTATTACACACGCAAGGAAGCTGCTTGCTGTAGAATGGAGATTTGTGCAGAAGCGCCAGAACGTTGGTGCATATAGTAACAGTGAGTGTCATTAACTGGATCCAAGTAGAATGGGAACAGTGTTTCAATTTTAACTCACCAAAAATCAGTAAGATATATTTAGCACTACGTAATTGTATTAAATTTCAGCATATACATTAACGAAAGTCGAAACCTTAGCTCAAAACCGACATTGTTTCCTGAGATCCAAGCCCTTGGCAAGAAAAATAAAAGGCCTTGGCAATCTGTTTTGACTTTCGATGGTTTATTGGCGCTTCATTTGTCCGTATCATAGCACGTCCCTGTCTTTGTTTGGTTCTGGGCTGAACATCGATTCCCACATTTTTTTTACTTCTAAAAAATTTGAACATTAATTAACTGTATACGTTATCATCAGAAACTAACCAATTCTGTTCGCCAGAACGTTTTTATTACTATTTTTTTTTTTTTTATCAAACGCTGGGTAGACTGTATTCCGATGGATGCCTGAACACGACAGTATAGGGTCACAGGTTAACTAACTGCCAATAACGACAATACTGAAAAAGTCAGTACCTTTAAAAAAATACTAACTTTCATTTTATTTAAAAAAAAAATTACTATATTAGTTCAAGCCGTTGTAGGCATCCACAAGTTCGCACACTTTTTGAAAATTGCTACGAGTTTCATGTCACATTTGCGCTCGCTAATTTAAAGGGGAAAAAAATTAAAAATTGGGGGCTGCAATCAGTTGACGACATAAGCAGACGGTGAGGTGTAGACAGTGGGTCTCACTTTCTGTTTATTTACCAATATAAATTTGAGTTGACTTGTTTTGAAATGTTAATAAAACTGAATAATTCACTTTAATAATACTTTCTTTAATACAAGAGGTGATTAACTTTTTTCTGGGAGATTAAGAAAGTCAATTAATTAGTATATTCATCATTTTTCTATGAATTAATTTGCCTCATTTATAAATTGGTATATAATTTAATAATACATATGAGTGTTTTAGAATATATTATAGAATTAAGTAATTTATTTAACTTTTTGAATATTTCAACAATGTCAATTTCATCTTATATTGACGATTGAAGTAGATATAAGAGACAATTGATTTTTGACTTTTTTTTATGGGATTAAGGAAGATAATTAAATGATATATTTATCATTTTTCTTAAGACCAATGTTCTTGATTTATAATCTGATATATAATCTAATGATACATATAAGTATTTCAAAATCTATTATAACTGAGTAATTTATTTAATTTTTTAATTTTATCTACAAAGTCAGGTAACTCCTATATTAAGTATTGAATATAGTATTTTTGGAATACTTATACACGTCAGAAGATTATTTATGATTTTAAATGATCAAATAAATTCGTTTTAAAATATAATAAATATAGTAATATTATGTTTTGAGTGTAAAAGATTTTGGCATCTTTAACCAATTGCGCGCTTATCATAACCATAGTACAAAAAACCGGACCGGACCGGCCGGTTCGGACCGGAAACCGGCGAACCGGCCGGTGGTCCGGTCCGGTTGAGGGTAAAACCGGCGACCGGGTTGACCCGGATCAACCCGGTCGACCCGGCCTTAACCCGGTCAACCCGGTAAAAAACCGGGTTGACCGGTTCAACTAATTTTTTTTTTTTTTAAAAAAAAAATTATATGATTTTTATGCCTTTTTTTTTCCAAAAAAAAAAAATT
>QFDD01000927.1:0-36725 GCA_006871305.1 Vachellia collinsii
GTACCATCAGCTAACCTCAGCTGGATTGATGTCACTGGCTGTGATTCATCTACAATTAAACCCATTGATGGCACTGGAGCAGTATTTGGAGCAGTCCCAACTACAGTTGTTTGAATAGGTTCTCCAGCAGCTTCGCTGGTGGAACTGCTGCTACCTAAAGTTCTGCCAACCCCACGGAAAGGAAGGTGCCGGGGCTTCACAGGCTCCTGCAGAAATAACACAAAGAAGAGTAATTACATAAAAACCATATGAAGATACAGAACAAATCTCACTCCAGAAGAGGAAATAGGTGTGTACTGGATAGTTTTCATCCCGCCGTATGAGATCAACATGGACTGAAGTCCTTCGATCTGCAGGTTCAAGTTCTCGTGGACACTCAGAATTCTTTACACTCTGTATCAAGATAAAACTAATAATAAAATGTGGTACTATAAAAGATATAATGATACCAATGATGACAGAAGACAGAATCGAACTCAATCAATATGAGCTAATACATGCAAGGGGGACTTGAGAGTGAACCTACATCAGCCATAAATTTAGAAATTATCTAAACCAAATTTTAGGTTTGAAATCCTCATGGAACTGATAATTAAATTTGCTAATACAAGGTAAATGAGGAGAGAATAAATATCAATAAATTTATCACACTAGTATGTATTTGGAAATCATGGATAAAGAACATCAAGAACTTTCTAAATCATTCTTTATCGCAAGTTACCTCAAGAAAGGATGCATTTTGTGGATCATCCAACCGCCTTAAAGGTCCATCATCAACAGAAAACCCATTCCTCCAAAAAGTGATTGTGTGCGTAATGACTTCTGGGGGAGGAGCAGCAGAATGTAATGTCTCTCCAGAAAGCAGTCTTGCTGTTCCAGTAAAACTTGTAGACTTTTGGTGATGTTCAGGAGAGGCATCAACAGCAGACTGTCTTGCTTGGTTAAAAAAATCATCCACACTGTTACCTTTGTTGGGGTCTTGCACAAGCATGCCACTATAATGAGAAAAACCAATCAATTACAGTTATATACAGAAAAAACCACATTCCTGTGAAAGAAAGAATATTTCTACTAACCAAAACACATTACACCCATTTAAAAAACAATTGAAATGGAACCTCTCCCATGCATTTTATCCCATTCTCTTTAGAATATTAATCTTTTACTTGATAAAAGACAAAAATTGATAGCATAAATTTGTTATTGGATTCGGATTACTGTGCCATCATTCATCGCTCTTCAAAATGAAGTTATTCCATTAACTGCAACGGATAATCAGTTCCCAAATCTTACGAGATGTAAAACAACTTGATATAGCACGATTCAGAGTAATTCCCCAAATACAATTAGAAACGGATAGTCTTAAAAGTAAGCATCCTCGAGAGCAAGTTTCTTATACAACTGTGCTGTTAGTAGTTGCAACTGCAATTTATAAAATTTCAAACCCAACTACTATCAGCATCTAAGAAGGGACAAATATTCAGGATTTCCACTGCAAAGTCGCAACATTTGCCAAAATTAAGCTCCAACATAAATCCCAAGTCACAAACCCCTTAAGAAATAAATAAAATTTCAAATAGAGAAAAGAGAATTAGTATTATCGATACCTTTTCTCTCCTCCAGCGTAGTACTCCTGGGTTTCATCAGATTCAGAATCAGAGCTATCCCGCACGGACCGATTCAAATCAGAAAGCGTCCGAATTCTCCCCGAACGACTTCCGGAGGGCTTCGCAGCAGCCTTACCCCGATTACCCCGCGATCGGAGTTCATACGGCGCCCGGGAAGGAGTGGGAGAAGCCGACCGAGATCGCGACGGAGACTGCGACGGAGAGAAACCCGGGGAGTGCGATTCAGACGGAGACTCAGGAGACGAAGCTCTGTTAGGATTATCGTTCACAGCAACGATCGGATCGATAGGGTTGCTGTTGGCAATAGGGTTGTTGTTATTGTCAAAGAAGGTGGACACAGCAGCGTCAAGGTCGAAGTTGTGGCTTTCCAAGAAGAAGATGGCTTCTTCCTTGGAAGAAGAAGTGATCTCACAGAAGGAGCTGATGAGAGAGGCATTGTCTCTAACCGATTCGCCTTCCATGGCAGAGGAAGAAGATTGTTGATCCGAGCTCTGGCCCTCTCAGTCACAGAGAAGCGTTCCACTTCACTGCGTCACTTTTTCGATGGGACCAATCTTGGGGCTCTATGTTCGCCGTTTTGGTATTCGCCCAAACGGCAGTGTCGTCTTTATCCATATCGCATACGGTCGAGAATCTTTATATATTCCCCAAAATCAATAAGATCCTCTCCGTAGATTTTAAAATAAGTCGTCGTTATTTATTTTATTTATTAAAGTTATCCATAGTATAAAAGCTAGGCCGTTGGTTCTTATATAGTGGCTTCATTCCTTAACATATAATTCACTTAGGACCTTATTAGATTAGCCGTAAAAATCACTTTTCCAACTTAATTCATAATTTATTAGGTAAATATATGAGACAAGTTGTCTTAACTTGCATGAACGTGTTTTTGGACTAGTTTGAATTAGCAGTGAAAACTATTTTTCTTATGCGATTTACAATCTATGAGATAAGCATTATCTCATTTATATGAACGTGCTTTTATAATGTTATAGCAAACATGCACATTTACAACACTATGATAAACAGGGTCCTTATCTTATACTATATTAAGCTTTTAATAGAAGTGGTAAACTATCATATGACATTGTAAATTGATATATAATATTAAATAATATATATAAATAAATACTTTTAAATAATATATTTTAGATTTTTTTTTTGTTGAAAAGTAATATATTTAGTTTTTTTAATCAATTAACTCTTACAGATATTATTTAAGATGGGAAGGAAGTATATACAAATAGTTCAGATAATGGCAATATAAAGTTGAAGAGAAGTTTAAATAGGTGTGTTAGGAAAATAAGGGGAGTGAGAAACATCTTCACGTCACAATTGTTGAACATAATTTTTTTTCCTTTTGATGTAGATATTCTTTTATTCGATGCAATTTTCTCCGATGCACCATTAAATACTAGGTATAAGCATATCTTCTAGATGGAATTTAAAATTTGACTTAGCACATCATAAGTAACTAGCCCATTCCACACTTTCTTATAATTACATTTTAATTAATTATTTAACTATTTGAATAAAGATTAAATAAGATACTCTAGTAAGATTTCAGATAATTAAATAATTAGAAAATATCCTTGAGTGTTCCTCAAGTCAATAGATTGAGTCTAAGTTTAGGATTAACTAACTCAATGGACTTAATTAATTTGTTACGAAAATGGGGAAGTTGAAGGGGAAAAGAAGAGAATAGCAAGATAAGAAATTGAAAAAGAGATGTAAGAGTGTTTTATCATTCACTTATATTAACAAATGCTTAGTACATGGTCCCTATTAAATAACATAATAGTGCAATGTGAGGTATATGGATTATATACTAAAAACCCTTTGATTTGGAGAATTATAGGATATAATGTCATAAGATGAAATCCTACGACTCATAAGAACATTCATAGTATACATCTTATTGTTCATATTGTAATTAATTTAATAGACTATTATTGCTAGATTGTTGAGTAAAGGGAAATTGAGTAAATCTATCTCAATGACTTAGCTGATCTAGGAGGGAAAGATTACCTATGAGATCCTTGCTGCTGAACTAGAATAGGAATCATATCTTATATTTTTAGCAAAAAAGGGTTTAGGTAACATATTGAAATATTTTTCCCAACGACATTCACTGTCCTAAATTAATTTTTGATGCATTTAATATCTTGAAATATTTATTTCCACTCCAGTAGCATCATCATTATCATAAAATTGGTATTTGATGCAATTTTATCATTAACATATTTTTCTTAGCAACGATGCACCATAAACTTATAATACTACTGAGTGATGTTGAAAAAATATTTTAAAATATTGAATACACAAAAAATTTACATTAAATGTTGGATGCATAAAAAATTAGATTATGATATTGAGTGCTATCAGAAAAATGCTTTTGGTTTATGTATACCATTTAGCCCAAAAAAATAAAATCAGAGTCAAGTAATTGTATTAAACCCCTAAAATTTATTGTTTAGGGCCGTCTCTTTGAATCACCTTCAAATCAAAGAAATTAAATTCCACACCTTATGTGATGGATTGTAATCTTTGACTATAAATTTGGAGAATCTAACTAATATATTAATTAATGGGCTTCCTCATCATGGTTATTGTAACAAGCTAGGGAGGTTTCTTTATAAGAAGAGCATATAAGGTTTTAGGTTTTTCAACTCTTACCCATTTTCGGGTGTGATTTTTTCAAGAACTTGCACTCATCACAATGGTGCTTTCATGGAGAGACGATCAATTGAAGAGAGCAACCTACAGTGGGTTTTAACCCAGAGGTCTTGACCAAGAGGATATTAAGTGAAATATCAAGTGAAATTTTGTAGAGAGGGGTGAGGAAGTCATCTCAGTTGACTAACCAAGAGGGCTGCATTATAACAAGTCCAATATTGAGAAAGTTTCCTTGAAAAGGGGTCTTGTGTGGAAAGCACTACAATCTCCAACTCTGACAGCTGGTTTTTGAGGTATGATTCTTACACGAAATTGTGTTGATTAGAGTTATCATATAAATACAAGTCTTGATTTTATAAATACCTTCCTACAGGCTGTAGAAATTATTTTTCAGTATATGTACATGATGAATTGCGTGTTGTTAATTTTTTTTTCTTATAGTTTGACAATGGACGTGTATTCCCAAAAAAAAAACTTCAACAAGTAATTAAGACCTATTTGACATATTGTTATAATAGCATGTTTAAGCAAGTACAAACAAAGCACTTTTATATATTTATTTTATAGATCGTAAATTACATCGGAAAGGTAGCCTGCACTACTAATCCAAACATGCTCTTAGTGTATAAGAAGCTTTCAACTCTTGGTTTCCAAGCAAACCAACACATGACTTGTGGGTTAAGTAAGTACATTTGTATGTCATTAATGGAATCTCTTCCCTACCAAGTTTCAAGCTTCCTCGATTCCCCCCTTTTGCTAGCAAAAACAATTCATTACTCAAAAGAGGAGAAACAAAAGGGAGTCTAACAAACAAGAGGAAAAAGTGTTTTCATCACATGTTCCGTGAAGAATAAAAATACAAGATGCATTTGATTTTTTGAGAGATTAAAAAGTTAAATAAATTATTTGATTTTAACAAATATTTATATGTATTACTAGATTTTATATTGATTTAAATGTCAGATAAATTAGTCTGAAGCAAAACGATGAGTATGTCAGTTCATGAAATTTCTTAATCTCTTCAAGAAAGAGTCAACTAACTTTTATATTAAAGATCGGAGATAGTATCAGTTAGATGAGATGAGGATTCTTAAAATTTAATTTTTAGGTATGACTCCTTTAAAATGAAAGCAACCAAACAATCGGCAACACCACTTCCATCCAGGAGTTAGACAAAAGATTGAACTTCATTCAACATGTTCAAAACATCATAAAGGATTCCATGATACTTCCAATAGCATGAAGCCAACCTTCTCAAAGAGACAACAGTGAATACATCCTTTACAATGAAGTTCAAAGATAACAGGTAATTAGACTTAAATCCAACGAGTAGCAAGTCAGGGAGTTTATTTGGTTTTGAATGTCATACTTCAATTCAATTTATTTTTTAAATTTATAATTTTTCTTAAATTATTCATACCTCTTACATATATATGTATATATAAATTAAGAGGTTTTGATTAAAAAGTTTGAAATATAATATGCCAAAAAAAGTTTGAATATAAATTATTAAAAAGGATATTTTAAGAGAAATCAAATATGTACATATTTTTTTTTATAAATAACCAATTTAACTATTTTTTGAAGGGTTAAAGTGTAAAGATAGTCATGATCTTTTACAAAAAATGCAACCAATACCATACACTTTTCAAATATGCAAGAATACTCATGAATTTGGAAATTGGTGTAAAAATGGCAAAACAGCTAAATATAACCTAAAAACACAATGTTATGTATATTTAAAAATCATGTCATTTTTACTTCAATTTTAAATATTTATAAGTATTTTTACATCTCCGAAAAAAATTATATAGTACAAGACACACTTTTGACAAAGGTTCATAGATATTTTACCCCTTTACCCTTTTCTAATATTTGAAAATTAGCTATTTAACTCCTAAATTATGTATCAAATTGAATTTTAAGAGATGGAGTTTATATGACAAAAAAGTATGCACATAATAAAAAAAGAGTAAAATTGTATCTTCATATGAAAAATTTAATTATGAGGCTTATAAATTAAAGAAGAAAAAAAAATTTCTATCTATTAGTATTATATCATATTACAGCTCATGCAGTTTTAGATCAAGTTCTGCGCCTATTTATGTGCCCAATATCTGAGATCCGAGGAACTACAACAGGTCCCCCACGGACCTTCTCAAGAGCAAAATTTATCCTCAAGGGTCTTCCCAAGAGTGCCTGCATGCAAAATATCACCAACAGAAGGAACTTCAGTAGGAAATAATAATAGAATAATTCCTTCCGTCGTAAATATAAGAATTAGCAAATGAGTTTACTTTAATTATAAATATTATATCTCAATTTACTTTATTTTTAAAATTTATGATATTTTTCCAAAACACTCCATATTAATTGGATAATTTAAGGCCATTTTCACCAAGAGACTAGCTTCCGATGCAAATAGTTAGAAGTGCACTAGGGAGAGAGACCAGTATATATTTTTTTTACAAATAACTAACTAAATTATTTTTTTTAATCTCAACATTAGGTATCTACATTCTACATTTGGGACGGGAGGGGGTATCATGCAAGAGGTATAAGCAAAGTTCCCTATCTGTTTGTTCTTGACTAATTTGAAATAGTTCAAGGTCCAGTCCAAAACATGCATAGTAGTACTGGAGAATATCCATTTGTTATGATTTTTTTTTTTTTTTTGCCCAACCATTTGATATGATTTTATTGAAGAATCTGATAGTAAATACCCACTAAATTCTGTAATTTCGTACTAAGATGGAGTACATTGGCTTCTCACCTTGCCATCCATCGCGTCTTTTGCAGTTTTGGCATTAACTTCATCCGAAAATATGACAAATCCAAACCCTCTAGACCTACCACTGTCTTTATCATATGCAATCCTCACTGCAAGAAAATTAAGCCGGTGATGTAGAAACTATAGTTGAGACTAGCAAAAATCAAAACTTAATTTGTATGAAGTATGACAGAGGAACGCTGCAAAAGGCGTAAAGAAAGCTAGTGACCCATTTTGCGTCAAATAAATGCTTGCAGCTATAATGTGAAGTTGTCCAATTCTTGTTAAGTCTGCACAGCCCCATAATTGGGCAATGCAGAAAACAGCTGAGTTCTTTCCTGTTTTCTCAGTCCGTCCCTTTTATTCATGGAATTCGGTACATATATAAACGTCAGAGGCAACAAGCCAGCCTAACTCTAGGTTTATGAAATCTAGGCTAAACTTATCTAAACTCACTAAAGGATATGAGAAATATAAATAGAATGGATAAAAGGACTAAGGGATAAATAGTAATAACAAAATAAGATTGAAAAGACCTAAACCTACTAAAACCCCTGAGGAGGCTCAGAATTCTCTTTTAGGGGCTGAGACACTGTTGGATCTCTTAAAGTGAACGCGTTTTCTAATCTAATGAATAACAAGTGGGCCTAAAATCACCGCATATAACTTGATAATTCTAGCAGACACTAGAGTTCTCAAGAGTTACCGAAATTTGAAGGAAACATTTTGCTTAATTTTAGTGTAGAAATTGCCTAAGCATGAACTCCTAAAATCCAATCAATAACAGCAGTAGATTCTCAGTGCAATTGAACAAAAAAAAACTTGCCACGTTAGAAAACTGGAATGCTGAGACTCCACGACTACCCATCATCCAATAAGTAGGCCCATATCAGCGATATATTAAGAAGGAAAACTACAAAGGCCCAGAAAAAAATAGACAGACATATTACCTTCAGTGACTTCACCAAATGAAGAGAAAGCATCTTTGAGGGACTTCTCATCCACGGACCATGACAACCCTGAAACAACATAAGGCATAGACAATTGCCTAAAAAAGCTCATCATATCCAGAATAACAAAATACACAGAAATGAATAATGAGAGAAACCTCCGACAAAGAGTTTATTGCTGGAAGGTGGAGGAGACTCGGAGGACAATGAACAGTAGATTCGCAATGGAGATGGGCTATGAAATTTTGTTGCAACAGTTCTTGCAAGAAATGCCAGATTGTTGTTCATAGCAGATATCAGTTGTCAAAATAATCCAAAAACCAAGCAGGCTACCTTATTCCCTTCCTGTTTATTTCTGAATTGAAAATGTCTATTATGATGTCAGTTACTGCCGCAAGCCAAACTTAGGGGAGATATGGAACTCTGGCAGCAAGTACAAGTTAGAATAAAAGCCGTATGGTAGTTGCAGTGATGATTTCATACTCTTATTTGTCATCATTGACTAAATGCTGAAAGAAAAACCAAAAAAGAATATCTAGTACTTTTAATGAATTAAAAATAACTTCTCAGATAAAGCGAATGCGTAAACCCCTCTTGATTCAGAGAACAGGGATTAGCATCTGAGCATGAAGAGCTCTTGAAACTCAAACCTTTTCCTTAGAACTATGAACTGTGAGGATAAGCCAACAAACTACGACACTAATCGAGTAGAAGTTATCCACCAAATAAGCTCCTATAGCATTTTTCGCCCTTCAAATACGAATGGCATACACCATGCAGGGTTGTATAATGCTGTGACAATCTTGTACATGTACAGAGGAAAACAAAATACCAGAGTCACCAAATGAACTTATTCCCATAAGTTCCCTTTTTACAAGCAAAGCAGCTAAATCTAAAATGCATCACAATATGCAACAGCAAGAGACAAAGACAGCAGATAAACTTTTGACAGGAAGTTAAAATCAATGGAGGCTTCGCCCTTTCGAGATTCAGTAAAGAGAAAAAAAGGAATAGTAGTTGACAGAGCTGATAGTTCTGGAAGTTCCGACTACAAAGATATCGAAGAAGAAAAGGCGGTCAAGACTCAAGTGCCACATTCATCCCTCCCAAAGAAAAAAAAAGTGTTGATTCCAAAGCTGCCAGACGGTATTGCAACTATCGTACAAATTGCTGAACGCAAACGATATAATGAAATGTCTTCATGTGCCTCAAATGAATCCTTCAATTTTATATCTATACGATTCATTCATGAAAATTTTTACCAGGAAAAAAAAAACTAGGACAAATGTGCATGCTCTAAGAAGTTGAAGGATTCACCAAAAATTCTCAAGAACCAAGACCAAGAAGTTGAGGCGTCTATCAAAAAGAAATATATTAACATTCAGGTTAGCAAAATAAAATTGAAGACAAAAAAGTACGAAACCTACACCAGATAGTCGGATTGAGCACTTCGCCGGCTGGTGGCGACGCAAAGTCGCAATTCGCAAGTTCGACGAGACGACGAAGGGAAAACGGTCAGGTAGCACTGGTAGTGTCCTTTTCCATCTGGGACGAGGGCAAAAAGGATTTTTCATATTTGAATATTTTTAGAAAATATTAAGGGAAAAGGACACAAAACACCCTGAAAGGACAAATAAGGGTGTTGAATTGCAATAATCTCAAATCAGACAATTGATATTTTAAAAGGGTCAATTATTATAAAATTCCATACAAGAGAATTAATATTAGAAAGGTGTTAAGAAGTTATCAATAGGAGCTGTTTAAGTTGGTAATGGTCGCTGTTTAAGTTGTCAATAGAACCTTTCTGATATTAATTCTTTTACATAGAACTTTATAGTAATTCCCACTTTCAAAAGGGCATTTAGAGCTTGTTTGCTAATCACTTAAAAAGCATTTTTATACAAGTTAAGACAAAACTTCTCTCACATACTTACTTCGGATTGCGTAAAATGACTTAAAAAAGTTATTCTCAAACATATCCTTACTATAAGATCTCATGTAACGAATTAAATTACCAAAAAATCCAATAACAGATGAAGAGAGTGAAATGATTATTGACAAGGTACGATAAATAATTTTTTTTAGTATGTTTCATAAAAAAAAACCCTTAAAATGCGTTATTTTTACTTTAAAATTCAACAATTTTTTTATTTTATCTTTATTTAATATATATTATATCATATGAGAATAAAGTCCATATAATAACAAACGAAAGATAAAATTATACATCTATTGAAAAATTTAATTACATGACTTATAAATTTAACAAAAAAAAATTCATTCTCTCTTTATCTTTATTAATAAATAATAAATAAAACAAGTGAAATATGTTAGAAAAATCAAATTTCGGTGTCTTTGATAGATTCGCCTTATTTCATGAGTGATTTCGATTGCATCCCACATCTCCTTTGCCATTGAACAATTTGACATGACTTTAAGATATTATTGTTGGCTTAAGAGCATAAGAGCACTTGCCAAGCTAGATCAATTGTGCCTTATGATTAAGCAAAATTAATCTTTCATTCTCACTAAACTCTGCTTTCAATATTCTGAACAACCATTCACTATCTTCATGGGAATGCAATCTCCTCTTTCAATTACGTCCAACATGTCCTTCTCAAATTCCCTAAAAGAAAAGTTTGATCTTCACTTAATCTTTTTTTTTTTTTTTTTTGCCTCTTGAAGCTTGGTAGTGGCTTGTTGTTTAATGGAACACTATCACCTAAACACTATGCATTAGTTCTTGAGATGATTAAGTACTACCGAAAGACCTGTTCTGATGCTAAATATTAAAATGGAAGTCATCTAAGAAGGGGTGAACTCGATTATGATAAATTTTTGGCACTCTAAACAAATTGATATAAGGATGTATGTTACTATAATAAATTAAATAGTGAGATAAAGATGGAGTGAACTCATTAATTTATACTGAATTGGTCTAATCCATGTGATGAGCTACCATTTTTTTAAAACTCAAAATGATGTTGTTTTAGGCTCAATACAAAAAAATAAAATAAAATAAAATTCGGGTGTCTCAGTCCAATTCTCAAACCTTTCGCTTGGCTTAAACTCCCTCTTATACAAGATAATTTGATATCATATTCAAAATTCATATAAATCTTGAGTTAACTCAAATTAATAACTTTGGTCACTAAATGATCTAACTCTTAAGAGTTAAATCAAAGATTTTCAAGATAGGTTAATATGTTATACTTAATAATAAAGGTATTTAAGCATCAAGTCAAACCTCTCCAAATTACGGAAAATCATAATGATCAATAAATCGGTTAAAACATTGACTCAATGGTCATTGATTTTAAACCGGGGTTAACTTTGGATTAGATAGGTTATTTTTAAAATAATATTTAAATAAAAAATGATAAAAAAACCTTCATGAATAAACCACATATAATCCAACAAAATAGAGTTACTAAAATACAAATATGATGGACTACCATATTTTTTTAAAACTCAAAATGATGTTATTTTAGGCTCAAAGCAAAAAAAAATTAATATAAATTCAATTCATCACCCTCGTTCAAAATTTATTTTTGATCAAACCAGTCAAGGGATTGGTTCACCAGTTCACTGGTATGAGCAATGGACCCAGGTTTGGTTTTAATAGCATGGAGTTTTTCAGAGGAAGAAGTTAACAGTTTCAATGAGATAACTCTTAGATGAGTGGAAGTATATACTCGTTAACAGTTTTTCAGAGCAAAAGCATTAATCAAATTCGTTGATGATAGGTTTCTCTTCACAACTAAATGAGAGTAAAACTGTGCTCATGATGAAGATTATAGGACAAACAAGTCACGAATTAAGAGATAATTAATAGATGAGTTCGAATTGAAATATGAAACAGAGTGAGTTCGAAAGTATGAACTGGACTTAATTAAACGAAGAAGAACGAGTTTAACAAAGATTATCTAGGAGGTTTTGATAGGGAAAAAAAAAAACCAAAAAAAGGACTTTAAACGAAGCAGGTGTTTTGAAATAAAGCATGAACTCAAGTATAAATTAACATGGGGCATTATGTGCTCCTAATGACAAAAGTTACTCTTCTAACGCGGTTTACAGTTTACTTTTTCAAAATGTTAAAAAATGGAATTAGAACCTGTTTAGATAAGCAGTGAAAACTACTTTTTCAGTGTGGTTTATGGTTTATGATACATGTATGTGAGAAGATTTTATCTTGACCTATGTAAACGTGCTTTTCTAGTGCGAACAACCTATTGTGTTCAGAAATGTTTATTTGAAAAAAAAAATCGAGTTAATTGTCAAATTTTAAAATTTAAGGTTATGTGCGGAAAGTTCAAACAGCATGCTACTTAAATCTTTTTTTTTTTGTACTCATTTCCTTTACAAAGTTGATGTTTTATTAATTTCCCGTTCTCCCAAACCTACAATACCAACCTTGGCTGCATACTTTTTCTCATTTTATATAATTGCTCTTTTTATTAAAAAAAAACATAATTACTTGTACTTTAGCCTTACTTAAACATTTAAATCAAACATTATCATGTTCTATTGATAGATTGTTACCATAATCACGGTAGGCCACAGCAAATGAAATTTATGGGAAATTGGAGAAAAGTTTCCAATTGAAAATTTTATTAGTGGAGATGACATGAATAAGAACACCCACACTCTAGTGTACAAAACTTGTAAAATGCCTATAATTTTTGTAATAAAACTTAAATCAAATTCTTTATATTTGTTTATATCAAATATCATACATGATCATATATTCTAATTTTTCCATATAGATTTATAATTAAATGATAATATTTTAAAAAGATGATATATATATATATAGCCATATGCGATTAAAAAACTTAATACAATTGATATAAGAAATTTAACCTAATTATAATCCTTAAAAATTTATTAGGTCATTCTTATAAATAAAATTTTAAGTGAAGTTTTCCTCAATTTTCACAAATTTTGGGAAAATGGGGAAATATCATTATAAGACTTCAACTACAGAAATGCGCACCATACACAAACTTCACAAAAGGGGGAGAAAAGACGGTAAAGAAAGCTAAATTCACCTCCAAAAATTTGTATATTGTATTTGTATCCTCAATATTAATATATTTCCAGTTATCTATTTTTATGCACACAAAAAAATGATACAACCAAATGATCATGAGAAAAAAAAAATGTTTACAATAACCATGAATAATATTTCATCAGGCTAAAAGTTACCTCAATCATAATTGAAAGCATTCCTGCCAATTGCAAAATTACACTCAACCAAACAAATACATGCAATCTCCGATTTTCATTCTTGAATCCTGCTCCATTTCCTTCCCCACAGCAGGTTATAAATCACTACCTATAAGAGAAATTCACCATTAAAATACACACACACACACACACACACACACCAATCTTTTTTCTTAACTACATAACTGGGGGTAAATTGTGAGGCATATTGGCAAAAGAGAGCATGAAATTATAGTAAAAGAGGACAAGTTTACATTGAAGATGGTATCAATAAGGGTTGGTTCATGGAAAATACATTTGGAGTTCTCAAAGTACTACAAGAAAAGTAGTACAGTTTTCCATGTTTTGAAACATAATAACTGTTGTCTAGACTTCAAGATCAACTTCAATCATAAGTCAAACTATATCCAGAATTTATATTTTAAACATCTGCTATCAAGTTCTCTGGAAAAAATTAGAACAAGCAGAAATATTTTTGCGGTTTTAGAATTACATGATTGGGTCATTCAAACAAGTTCCATTACATGCTATCGGTATTATTGGGAAACCCAGAAATAAACACCTAGGAACTATAACGAACTCTTGTTTTTCCCTCCACCACCCTTTCTTTTAATGGCAGGAGGGTAAGCAAAATCCTTGAAAGATGGTCATTGAAAATAACAATTATTTACAGTCAGGCATTCAAAAAAGGGACTAAATTTACCTTCAGCATAAGCCCAAAGTTTATGCGCAAGGATGAAATCTCGAAGATGCAGACAGACCAGACAGTAGCAATAACATTGCCAAGTAACTTGCTAGCAGTGCCTTCTGTGAGAACGAATAGCAGCAGATCTATTTGATTGCAGATGCTGAGGCAGCTGCTGCCTCTGATATTAAGGAAATAGGTTGGCGAGCCTGCAAGCAAGCACCTATATCGAACGGATGCAAACAAGATCCATCAAAAATAAGATTTACACCAGGAAGGACTACTTCTTTACTGTCATTCTCATCTGGTTCTGTTCTTGACGTATTATTGCCTGGACAGGATTCTTCAGTAGGTCTTGTCATATCATCGTAACCTGTTAAGGAATAAGATCTGCATGCACCATTCAAAATCATCCGGTTTCAGAGAGTAAAATGGTAAGCAGAATCAAATTATGAGCACCTCATTCAAAGCGGAAAGAGCTAGATTTGGTTTCTTACTATTTCTATCACTGCACTTAGCATAAAATATTGTTATTTAAAAACAATCAATATCATATGAAAAACTTAAAAATAAGGGTCAATGTGCAAATTTGTTCCGAAAGTTTTCTTTTAGAACCAATGTAGCCCTAGAAGTTTCAAAATGGTGCAAATGTTGCTTCTTATCGTTAAAACTGGTAACAGTCAATGTTAATGTCAATTTTTTAACAGTCAACGTTAGTTTTTTAATAGTAAGGGGTAATAATGCTCTTTTTTGAAATTTCCAGAGCAATATTACTTCTAAAAAAACTTCCAAGATTACAGTGTTCTTCAAAGAAAACTTTTGAAGCAAATTTGCAACTTAGCCCTAAACACAATGACAAAGGAACATATAGAATGACAAGAATCAAAGAAAAGTTTCATCATCTGATTAACTTCACAGAAAGGTCCAGGAGATTATTTATAGGCAATTTATCTTATATTTGTCAAAATATTGGTAGTTATTTTACATGAGAACATTCAGCATTGAAGGAACAGGTGAATGCAGAAGTTTAGACAAACCTAAGAATGTTGCCATCAAAGCTCAAAATTTCAGTTCGCCCACGTTGTCGATTAACAAGTTTTAATCTCTGATGGTCACTTGATGCCCCTGAAATTGGAGAGGAAGGGTCCAAAAGTGGGTTCCATCTTCCACTAGCATAGTTCATAAGTTGTCGAGAAGATTCCTTAGCATGCTCTTTCTGGTATAGAAGCTTTGCAGCAGGACCTGTTGCTTGGTATTCAGCACAAATGTCACGCAACTTTTTCCTTAGGCTTTGCATTGCATCATGGTATTCACTAAATGAACCAGTTTGAAGGAAATCTGATGAAACCACCTTCTTACAGATTTTATCGCATAACTTCGGACTAAATAGAGGAATGCCAAACTCCACACTTAGTGGAACCCATTCATACTTTTCTTCTGGTGGCAAATGATCTGGTTCTTTTCCAATAAATAATTTCAACAGGCGAATGTAACCAACTGTCCACAATTCCATCTTATTTGCCAAATCAGTCAACAGAGAATTCAACTTAGAGCTTTCTGCTTCACATAGACCTGACTCTTTTCCTACTCGAGCAATGGAGCCATCAGAATTCTTTAGGGGTAGAGGGATATCAATAGTAATTACATTTCCAGAATCATCAAGATCATATCTACTGAGAGGTTGCACTAACAAAGCTGAATGTTTAAGAAGTGAATTTAAACAATGCAAGAGTATACTTCCCTTCACTAAGTTTCCTTCAAGCTTCCCCCCCAACCCTCCTACAGTGGAACCATCCCAAGACCATATTAGGGCCTTCTCACATCCAGCCAATGGGGCAGGAAGCAAACGCAAGCATTGTCCTTTCATTAGTACAACTGACAATGGTCCACTAGTTAAATTTGAATATAATACCAGTTTCATCCAAGGAGTCATAGAAGAATATGAGGGAGGACCAAAATGAACAGGGCCAGCGGGTCCAGGAAGAATTGACGAATGAGGAAGAGGCACTATGGACACAACAATATCATAGTCACGAAGAAATAGACGATCTAGAGTAGCTGGTGCAAGAGAAGCCAAGCTTTCACAGCGGAGAATATCTACACGGTATTTCTTTCTCCTCTTTAATATTTCTGTTCCAACATCTGAAACATCAGCTGCTATTAGTTTCTCATTATTCTGGAGATTTGCATCAGATTCACTGTCTTCTTGCTTGTGACTATTGTCATCTTCCAACGTAATAGAATGTGTTCCATCAAGTGTGCTGATAGGAGCAGGTTCAGAGGAAGCAAGAGCATCTTCATGTTTACTTTCATCCAAATTTAATAAATCATCTCTGTCCTTCATGGATTCTATGATGCCAGAATCACCTGATTTGTCACCCAAGGATACTTCAGATATTAGAGAAGCTGACTCATCATGACTTGAAGTTAACATACCCGTGCTGTCAACTTTTTCCTCCACTTTTGCATCAGTAGCAAGTCCACCTGATTGTAAACACTCTAATACACATCTCAGGCTGAAAGCATGATTTGCAAATTCCTGTAGTTCACCCTCAAATTTGGCACCCTCCAAGGTACTTAGATCCTTGCAAAGATCAGCAATGCAGGCATGACCCAATTTTCCCGCTTCATAGAGTGTAACAGCATGAGATTTCAAGCCTTAAAAAATTTCACAGAGATGAGATTTTTGTCAGAGACTTCAAACAAATTTAAAAAATAGAGCATGCAAACAAATTCTGACATGTGGGAAGGCAGAGGACTAACAAACTCACATGAATTTGATCATTGATGTCTCAATTTCTATAATCAAATTAAATTTCACCACAAGGACTGGGAGGCATGTTAGAGATTAAGATAAAGCTATTAATCTTCATGGATTGAGATAAAGCTATTCATGGCATTTCATTTAATAAGTTAAGCCTAAGTGCTGAATTGACCTTAAGTAAATTTCATAAAAGCTTGGAGAATCGTTAATTTCTCCCACTATCCTTGTGTATTCTAGGACCTATACTACTGCAGACAATGTAGAATCCCAAGTCGATTGGAAATCAACTACAGGCCATTGAACCCTTCTTGGAGGAAACCTTGATATCAGGAGAAGCAAAAAAGCAATGTGTTTGCAAGATCCAGCATAGAAGCAGAGTTCAATGCAAACAGCACTTGGACTTTATGAGCTATTTTTAAGAAAATCATATTAAAATATTTGAAAATCAAGCAGGAACGTACACTGAAGCTTTACTGTTTTACTGCGTTAAAAAATCAGCTATAAATATTGTCCACAATCCAGGATAACATGAATGGATGAAATACATTGAACATGCAAGTTATAAAACAGAACTTGGACAGTGGCCTAATTTATATCACACTCTTATCTGCAACAGATAAGCTTGCATATGTGTTAACTAAATGGATATCTAGTTCCAATTTACAAGACTTGGTCACCAAACTGAACATCCACTCACTAGCTTGAGGGGAGTGTTCGACATTGTAATTATTTGTAATTGGTCATAAGATTTATTGTATTTATTGCCTTTATTATTTGACCAAAGAATCAGGGATATGATGAAAGGGTCACCAATCCCCTAAATTTAGTAATCTGTCCCCAGAACATCAAATGACTTTCATATGATAACTTCACTAAATATAATGTATCCATTCTATTTGAATCATTAGAAAATATTTAGACATTTGTAGTGTAGCAATCAGAGTAGTGATCCAGTTTTTATATTGTCTGACAACTTGTCATTAGAACTTTGAAGGAAGCAGTTGAATATGGCTAGTTGTCTGGCTGCAATGGTCAAACCTAATTCAATGGTTCACAAATGTTAATTTTTCTGTTTCTCTAATGCACTAAACTCTGAAGGACTGCAACTTGTTATTGCACGTCTGTGGCAGAAATTGGATGTCAGGAAGGGTAGGAAGCAGACGGTGGTAGCTCACTCTAGTTCAGAATATAACTACTGTGGGACACTGAGAAACAACCTACATCGCTTCAAATCCTGTGTTCAAAGAAAGCACCAAACATATAAAAGTTGACTGTCATATTGTTACAAAAAAGCTTTAGCAGATCCCCAATCAAAATACTTTGCACCAGGTTTGAAAGTCAGCTGGGTGATTTATTTACCAAATTTGTTGGAGGTTCTTAAGTGAAACTTATCTGAAATAAGCTCAAATGATATGATATTTATGCTACAGCTTACAAGAGGTTTGCTTCTTTGCAAATTGCCACAGCACAGTTTTTTTTTAAATCACTGGGGAAAAATCAAACAAATAGAAAATGCCTCCTGTCAAAGAAAAACAACCCAAAAAGGGCATTGAAACAAAAGGTCCTCTCATATGTATGCTATCTATACCAAGATGATGACATCTTGACACAAAAGGGATCAGCTTTGGCCAACTCTAGCCGTTAAAGCTCAGTTTCTACCTTTATTTTTCCTAAAGGAATCTTGCATACATGCTACAATACATGTCCAGTGTAAGATTTAACCACATCTCTCAATCATGTCAATGAAGTAGTTATCATGATTAATTTGTCTGCTATCTAACAATGGGTGTACACTATCAAAAAGCAAACTGATGCATGAAGTTGACTGCACTATTGTTTCAGTACTCTTGCAAAACTGCCGATAAATAAATTTCTGATCTTAGCATCCTGTAATTATCAGACCATTTTTGGTTACCACTTCAGTCTCTGAAATCAGTTACAGAAACCCAGGTTTCGCATCTGATAGATACCGCTTAATGTATCAAAGGCAAGGAAACAAATCTAGGCGGTTGAATTAATTTGAATTAGTCAAATTGTCCCATTCATTTTGAATTATTAGCCAGATCATAAGGCACTTATTCAGCCACTAGCTGTTGCATTTGTTATTTCCGTAGTTTTAGGAATTCCATTATGATTCAATTGTATTCCATCATCTATAAATATCTGAGCCCTTTCAAGGCTAGGATAGGAGAAATAAATCGTATTCTTTGTGGAGATCCTCCTGGGCTATCTAAGCTAGGCAAGTGAGATACTTACTTGCTTTTCTTTGATAGAGTATCGCTATTCCTGTTCCTATTTATATTTTGTTGTTGAATTATCTCTTGCTATAACTGGTGGTTAACAGCATCCATATTCCTATCAAATTGAAATCTATCCGCATAAAACAAGATTCCAGAAAGAAATATTGGATGCTATCATGAACTTCAACCTATTCACACAAAAATGAAGCTGGCATATATTGGAAGCTTAGAAAGCATGATTGCAGGGAAGCATCAGACACTATTAAGACTCAAGGACAGATATAAGGTGTTGGACTGGGAAACACCAACCGAAGCATGTTTAAATCTGACAGAAAATGGAAAAGACAGCATCCAAGATAAGTTACTTCAGACTAGATTTACATATGAATTATAGAATAAGAATGAGAAAATACCTAAAGAGGTCTGTAAGCACTTACCCACATATCTAGGGGAGAGACCTAATAATGATGGCTTTCATCCAAAGTAACAAAAGCAGGTCATCAGAAATCTTAGAATGGGTTTCCTGTGACCTTTCATTTTCCCACTCAAAACAACTGACTTACAATATGTCAAAAACATTTCCCAGAATTTTCTAGAGGGGGGAATTTGAAAATGAACAAACCTGGTGAAACAGAACCCATCATTAGATAGGAAGTAATGTTAGCATCAACTATGAAAGCAACACGAGTATAGGCTGAACGAACACTGTGGTTCCCTGACCCTGGAACATCCCCTTGTTGATTAGTATCATTATCAATAAGCATATTCTCAAAACCCAGACTCGCATGAGAACCATCTTCATCACTGACTACACTACGAGGAGAAGCGGGTATGCTGATATCTTGAAGAATGGCTGATGGATCAATTACTTTTGTTGCCCACCCCAATCGGCACACAAAAGATGCAGCAGCCTGCAGTTGAGATAAATCAGCCTGTAGTGTAGCTGCCAATTCAGCAACAGTTGCATTCTCACTTGAAACAACAAAGACAGCATAAAGTAACCTGGAAAATATACTTCCCACTTAGACTCCTTCAATGGAAATAACATTTTAAACAAAAAGGATGGAACCGCAAATTGAAACAACTGCATTACTCTTCAATAGGATCTTCATAAGACTGCTCCCTGTTGGAAACAAAACCTTCAAGCCTGGAAACTGAACCATAGTAAATTATAAATTAAATGTTACCAACCATCACCAGTTCAGATGACAAAGAAGAACCTTTAAAATTCATTTTAAATATATAAACTTAGATTTTCTCAGTTTATGCTAACACATCTTACATATTTATAAAACCATGCCTAATTGAACATGTCTAGCTATGAAGCACCGATACATCAAAAAGGTAAACGTAACCACATCTAATAAACAATACGCATACTGTACTCCATGATACATCACGTATTCTAACATTTGTATTACCATGTTTTTCAGCAAAACATTTCTATATTATTTACAAACTTGGAAAAATTAATATCTTTGTTGATCATTAATATCTTCATATTACTTTAGAAATACTAGTTAAAAATTCAATATACTCATAATCGTAGCCTAAAATTTTGAAAATTGCTATATCCACCATATCATGTTGTACTGTATCTGATACATGTACCCGTATCCATACTTCTTGGATGCCAATAATTGTGAAAAAATTTATATAGAATACTAATAAATTTAGTTGCTGCATTTTTGCATTTCAGGAGTAAAATAACATAACCTAATCATTTAAAGCAATGAATAAAACATAAACATGCAGAACACACCTTTGAACCGATCATCAGGGTATACAGGAACATCAAAATAGATCAAACCCCGTCTATAAAGACCCTTTATTATGTCAGGGTCAAACAGGAAAAACGAATTTGCTTCTTCTTTACAGATTTTGTCTATAGTAGCCGTTTCCTCCTCTGAGAGTTTCTATAGAGGCAAACAAAAAAAGGTGAGAAAAGTCAACAAAAAAATACCTGACATGTGAAGAAAAAGTTCACATTCCAAAATTAATAGTACAATCAACATTACCAAGTGAACCTCCACTTTATTAAGATGAAAGGAAGGCCTCACCTTAAATTCTTCCAAGGTAAAGTTCACAAGACAGATTCCCCACCAAGGTTCAATTGGGAAATCCACAGGCTGTGTAGGTAGAAGTTCTCTTGCAATTGACTTGTTCAGTTTCCACATGATTTTCTGGTAAAAGCAAATGACAGTGTGAGGTAATAAGACGAAAAAAATAAAACGCTTTCGTACCTGCAAGTCTGCTGGAAGGTTATTGGGCACAGAAGTAGGCTGCATGTCACTTTTAAAGCCAATTCCTACTTTCTTTGAAAACATTCATTTTGCAACCAAAATGCATGCATTTATCCATGTTATGGGGCCAGAAAACAAAAGGACAAATATTATAAATCATAGTGATGTCACTAGAGAAGAGATGCAGAACCAGAGATAAAAACTTGCGAAGAACTATATGAAACTCAACTCAATCTCAATATTCACGAAATCAGGAATGTGAAACAAAAGTGAAAAACCAATATACTAGCAATCCCATGATAGGCATACATGCCACACATTTTTAATATGACCAGAATTCTAACTAATCTATGGCTCCTAACAAAAGACATTGTGGTGATCACAAAAATGGATATCTACCAACTATGGATTATCCACTTAATTAAAATATTTCTGGCAAGAAAATTAATTTGGTTAATATAATTCCATAATATAATAGTAATAGTTAAAAATATGACCTTCAATTTCCCATTATAAGCAAACACCCCCTCAACTTTTAATTTGAAACTCCTAAGCTATCATCATTTAACATTTGGGAATTTTGGGATTTAGTGATTCATTCCCTCAAAGCTTTTTCCAACATTTTCACCTCCTAATTTACTTTCAAAACAACTGGACCACGACATGTTGCAAGAAAATTAGTATAAGGTGACACCTTTGTTGATGAAAAACAAACAAGAAGTTTAGAATGTTAAATGTGAAAGTTTAAGGGGATGATCCTGGTTTTCAAAGTAAAAGGGGTGATCACAAATACCTAAAACTAAAAGTATGTATTTGCATTTTGTTTCCCAATATAATAGAATAACTAAAATAGTCATCTTCTCATCTTGCACCAAGAAGTGTCATGGGAAGAAGATAGCCATAGAGGCATTATTAGTTTGGTACCAATTTCAGTGCCTTGTCAGCCAAAAAGAAGTTGCTTGAAGGGTAAAATTGACAATATTCTTGCTGGAACTAATTAAACAAACAAAAACATATAAACACTAGCATACATGGAATTCAGGCACCATTTTTATTTTTTTATATATTATTATACAAAGGAAAATCATTGCAGTACCTTAGATCTGCACTTATTCATTATATCAATAAATTCATTTCTCCCAATTCCAGTGAGTCTTAGAGCATCCGCAGCACTAAAATTTGGGATGCTGTCGTAAGGTTGCTCTGCAAACAATTAAAAAGTGCAGCAAGCTTTTGAAGGACATTTTTCAACATAAACGTACTTTTAACATTATAAATATTTAAAAAGCTTACAGTAAACAATCAAACAAGTGGAAGGAAGAAAAATAATGTAAATAATAGAATCCATTTATGAATAACGAAGCATGTAGATTATGGATATATCATGATGTTACATATGCAAACAGAAATTTAAATTAAATCGTTGATATGATGAAATCTTCTACACATAAAATGATGAAATCTGACAAAAAGTTGATAAAAACTGCTCCAGAAACCGTATAAAGGTAATACTAATCTCACCAGCATGTAGGTCTTAGTAAGTACAACAGGCTAATAACACTCACACCCTGGATATATACAACTTACAGCTCTTCTCTCTCACACAAGCACATGCATCACACCTTTACCCAAAAGTTAGTTACAGGCTCAGCCCATTAGCTACAGGTCCAACAAAGGCTTAATGGCAAAAGCAGAGGTCATAAATTAAAATATTGTAATTGCTGTATTTATTGTTTCTTTTCTAATAATAAAAAATCTAGAAGCAAATCCCAAATGAAAGACAGAAACAAAAAGAAAAGAAAAGAAAAGGGGAAAAAGAATGTCGTCAACAAGAATAACTAGGACAAGTGCTTTTGGCAATATAATTGCCTCAAGTCATCTCTTTCCTTAAAGCTTGCTCTCAACTTTCCATTAATTTTACTCGATCATGGCCCATCTATGATACACCAACATCACTTAAATACAAGCATGATTTGAACCAAAGGGGCACATGAAAGTAGTAGGCATTAAAGACTGGATGTCTCACTATGGATTTTAATATGAAAATAGTAGGCATTAAAGACCAACATAAAATACAGTTCCAATAGCAACTCAAGAAATAGATTCAATCTATGTACATAAAAAAACATAACAAGACCTAATGAAGAATACAATTCATTTAACAATTGTGAATAGAGAAGTTACCATTTTTCATTACTTCAAAAAGTATATCACAGTAATATTTGAAATGCGAGATTCTCATTATGCGGCAAATGTATTCTGCAAGATGATAAGGAAATAGCTGCAAGTGGAAAAACAAAAGAGAAAGAGAAAGTCATTAAATGCACATATCCTACAACAAAAGCAAAAGAAATTGAGAGCCTCACCCCACATCCAAGCAGTTCCAGTTATATGTTAATTTCATTTTTTAAACATGCAGAGTCGTACACAAACACATATTTCCCTTTCGATAAGAAGACAATTAAATATCATCTATCATAAACTAATCCTAAAAATAAAGGGGAAAAAAACTATATACAAAAAATACTATTCAAGGAATAAAAACTTGATATATGACATTGTAATGGTGATTAAAAAATGACAAATGTTTTTATTCACAAAAAACAAAAAAAATTGCGGCATTTTTCTACTAAATAAAATCCATCATCAAGCTTTTCTGATCGCCTAAACAAAAACCATAAACATAGCATTACTTAACAAGCATTTGACAGGAACGGGAGTCAAATAGAATTTCTATAGAGCACATACAGCTAAGTTCTTCAGCAAGTAACGCATCATCTCTTCATAATATTCACTTTCTTTACAAACTTTGCGAGCAAAACAGTTATTCCATTGGAGTCTCTTCCTTATGCAGTATTCTATAATCCTGCATTAAATTTCGGATTAAATTTCCCAGGCCAGCAAAATAAACAAGGCAATCTAAAAATGCATTTGAAAGAGAAACCATTCAAGGATGCTGTTTGGACAGAGATGTCTATATCAGGTAACAAAAACTAAACAATTCATAGAGACAAGAAAACAAAAGCAATAGATTCAAAAGGACAGTAATGACGCTAAACTCACCTTCTATGCCATTCTTCTTTGGAAGAAAGAGTTATTTGGAGACGTTTTGGAAGATTTTCCCAGGGGCATTCTTCCTTAATGGCTCTCTGCAACAATTGTTCCTCAACTGCCACTGGACCCCGGTGCATTTTCCTATACCCAGATAGCCAGTCTGCCTCTAAACAGTAAAACACCATAAAGTCACTTCAAAGTCATTATGTTCATGATCTCGAGCGTGAACATGGAGCTAAATCTTTAACATATAAAATTGACCCCAATTATGCAGAAAATAACAGTTCCAAAAATCATTTCATAAAACTTAGCTTCTACTTTTAAGGATCCACACTATATTACCAAGGTTGGCAGCTATGCTATGATAGTGACAAGGAATTCACAGAAAATGGAAGAAATTACATGAATGTTGGTCAAAACTGAAAAGGAGTAGCGGACATTGAGCACCTGATCTTCGTTTGAGGTGACGAATTCAGCTAGGGTTTCAAAATTCAAATCCACTGACTGTTTCTTCTTCTATGAAGCAAAGATCAAGATTTTCCCACGGGATCTGCAGAGCGAAATTCGTCAGGGTTCATAGTCGCGTGACATTTTGCTAGCCGTCAAACCCATTGGATTTTATCCGACCCGTTACATTAAAATAAAATAAAATAAAACTAATTTTAGATTTTTTTTTAAATTTAATTCGATCATTCATTCGCTAATAAATAAGGTTAATAGCACGTTTATCAACCACTTTTAAAATCACTTTTACGTAAATTAAGATAAAACTCTTCTCACATACTTATCTTGAATTACGTACAATCACTTTTCAAAAGCTAATTTCAAACAAGCCGTATAAAGACAAACAAACAAAGCCCTCATCAACCACCATGAGTTTCTTTGGCAATCACTTAAAAAATACTTTTACGTTAATCGAGATAAAACTTCTTTTACATACTTACCTTGAATTGCGTAAAATCACTTAAAAAAGCTATTCCCAAACATACCCCATATCGACCTATGTCTAGTAGTCATTATGGTTAATTAAGGATATAAAAGTTCTCCTCTAAGGACGTCTTGACTCAAGGTTTCAGAAAAAACTACGACGAAGTATAACTTGCTAGTTGCAATAAATACTCAACTTAGCTTCTTCTACAATATCCACACAAAGATTATTAGCATTACACCCCCTAGTAATCAAATTAATTGCTTCTAGGGAATCTTTATGAAGGATGATCCACTTGAAATTCTTGGACCAGCATAGTTGGAGACAATGGATAATTCCAATGAGTTCAGAAATAGTGATTGGGATGTTTGAAGGTCTACAATTGTATCCACAAACCCAAGTATCATCCACATCACTGATGGCACCTTCATATCCACTTCTTCCATTCTGAAGCACCAAACCATCCACCTCTAGCTTGGTAAATTGACGAGGTTGTTCATTAGCTTTTTGTCTATTCAGCAAGTCAACTGTCTAGAAGGCATATTTCTATAGCAAATCTTTATCAAAAAAAAAAAATGAAGTTTATTGTAGTGTGAAGTCCATTGGAACTCCATTGAGGGGCAATAGTTTTTGATTCTGAAGGATCAAAGACTATTGTTTGCCTTCCCTAATTTATTGCAGTGTGAAGTCTAGATATCCCAAGAAATATATTCTAAGAGAGTCGCTCATTGGACTTTCTAGTGTGAGGCTACCCCACTTCATGGGTTGGATTCTGATTAATCTGTAACAAGAAGAAAGAACTTCTCCTTCTCTGAGACCTCCTTCTTCTCTCTGAATTCGAATCACTGTAATTCACTTTGAGATTTAATACACAACTACAGGCTAAGTCATTAATATCCTCTTTTTACTTTGTTTCATCCCTGAGTTTGGATTCGCGCCGCACTTCCCTGTTACACACTGTTGGTTATCCGAATCCTCCTTTAACCTCTATTCTACCTAAAATCTGCACAAACATTTTGGCGCCGACCGTGGGGACCCAACAGTACTACTACCGTCCGTAGTGTGGTATCTGATATCAGGGATCGCTAACCCTTTATCTTTTTTGTATTTTTTCACTTCCGTTCCTAAACCATGACAGGAAAGACACCTACCCCCGCGAATCACCTCGCGCAACCCGCTAGTCCAACCTTAGCAGAGTTGGCTGAGATGGTGAAAAAACAGACGGCCCAAATTGAGGACCGGGCGAGGAAGGCCACGGAGCAGGAAGAGAGACACGCAAAGCAACAGGAGCTACTGCAACGTCTGGAGGGCGAGAACACTGCTTTAAGGGAGCAAGTTGCTTCCATCACCGCAGGCCACCCTCTGCCGCATAGCACGTAAACCACCGACGGTGACAGACGCCGTGGAGCACCCCTCGGCTCAACCTCGACAAACTCACTTAACATGGGTAACGGTATCTCGATGATGCTAATGTTCGACTCACCTTTTGGCCTGGGTTCCCATGCAGGACACGAAGACCACTCCGGGGGACCGAGGCGTGACAGCACGACTGGGGGGCGGAACTTGGAGAGTCTGTTTGATGCAACTATGCAGCCAGTGGAGGGTACTAAAGATGGGCTAGACGGCCCACCGGTTGTTGGTGACGGTTACCCCGTGACGGCACCGTCGGCATGGCTGAAGAAGCTGCAGGAGCTGGAAGCTCTCGTGGAACGAATTCCTGGGGTCCCGACACCAATAAGAAAAAGCCACCCTAGGAGCTTCACCGACTCACCTTTCGCAGATGAGATTGCCCTAGTCGATATGCCCAAGAAGTTCGCGCTCCCTCACATCCGGCTCTACGATGGGACGACGGACCCGGATGAGCACATGGCTCACTATAGACAGCGCATGCACACCGTCATGATTCCGAAGGAGTTAAGGGAAGCGTGCATGTGCAAAGGCTTCGGGTCAAGTCTTGCTGGGCCCGCGATGGAATGGTTCACCTCACTGCCTTCCCAATCTGTCGCTTCTTTCGCCAACCTTAATGATGCGTTTGTCCAACAGTTCTCCAGCAGCCGCAAGCTGCGGAAGCAACCCAATGATCTGTACAAAGTCATTCAACGTCGGGGAGAAACACTCCGAGACTACTTGGGACGCTTCAACCGAGAGAAGGTCCACATCACCCATTGCGATACGACGACAACGATCTCAGCTTTCAGGAAAGGTCTGCTTCCAGATTCTGACCTGTACAAGGAGCTCACTAAGTACACCTGCAACACGATGGAAGACGTCCTAGCTCGGGCATGGGCCCAGATCAAATGGGAGGAGGACGAGGTTAATGACAGACGCCACCATGATAGACAAGAGGAGCCAAGCGACAGACGTAGCCGAAACCCGCGACAATCAAGTAAGGGGTGGAGGGCCGAGCTATACCTTAGCTACACCTCTGAAAGACGGGGCTCAAACAAACAGGCGGCGTCCAGCGACAAAGCGCATCCTCCCAAACTTGAAGAGCACAACTTCGCGGTGACCCCTATAGAGCTCGTGCAAGCCCTTTCGGGCATGGGGGATAATGTCAAATGGCCCCCCAAGATCAAAAAACCGGCCGATCAGCGCGACACGACTAAGTGGTGTGACTTTCACGGCGACCACCGACACAGGACCACCGACTGCATAGCCTTGCGATTCGAAGTGGCAGAACAGCTTAAGAGGGGTCGCCTCACCCACCTCCTGCAAAAGGACGGACGCGATAAGAAGGATCCTGCCGCCGCCCAGCCAGCTCCCGAGGAGCCTCCACGAAATGCTCGAACGATTAACACTATTATTGGAGGTTCCGAAATAAGTGGATACACCTACTCCGCAGCAAAACGTCATGCGCGAGCTTTGGTTAACGTCCAGACGGTTGGCCCGATGAACTCTCCTGCTGATGAGGAACCAATCACTTTCATGAGGGAAGAGATCTCGCGCGTAGTACACCCTCACGATGACGCCTTGGTCATCTCGCTGTACCTTGGAAACTTCGACATCAAACGTGTACTGATAGACCCAGGGAGCTCTGTTAATATCATAAATATGCACGCAGTCAAAGAGATGGGAGTGGAATCGCAGATCATCAAGGCCCTTTCTCTCTTGGTCTTTAGCAATGGAGTCCCCAACAGAACAGTGGGGGAAGTCACCTTGCTCACTTTTGCGGCCGGCTTGAACCTCCCGGTCAAGTACCAGGTCATGGACTGTCCTTCGGCGTACAACGCCCTCTTAGGGCGACCATGGATACACCAGATGAGGGTGGTCCCATCAACGCTTTATCAAGTGGTAAAATTTCATACGACGTGGGGGATACGACACATACAAGGTGACCAGAAGACTTCAAGACAATGCTATCAGGCCTCCCTAAAGACTTCTAAGAGTCCCGCCGCATAGCAACCACAACAACCCTTGGTCGTAGACGAAAGAGACTCGCCGACAGAGGAGGAACTAGAGATCGTCGCCCTGCACAACGAGTGTCCTACACGTACCATTCGTCTGGGTTCGGGCCTGTCCGCGGCCCTACGAGGTAAACTCTTAACTTTCCTCTCCAGGAATTCTGACTGTTTTGCATGGTCCCATGCAGATATGACAGGGATAGACCCGGCCGTCACGATGCACAGGCTGAACGTCGATCCCCACCATAAACCCGTCAAGTAGAAGCGACGGAGGTTTGCACCTGAAAGAAACAAAATCATCAACGAGGAAATCCAGAAACTCCTCGACATAGGGTCCGTCCGTGAGGTTCAATACCCCGACTGGTTGGCCAACGTTGTCTTAGTGCCAAAGAAAAATGGTAAACATCGGGTGTGCATTGACTTCACTGACCTGAACAAAGCATGCCCGAAGGACCCTTTCCCTCTACCTCATATCGATTCCTTAGTCGACGCCACCTCCGGTCATGAGCTCCTGACCTTCATGGATGCCTTTTCTGGATATAACCAAATTCTCATGCATCCGGAAGATCAGGAGAAGACGGCCTTCATAACAGAGCGTGGCGTCTACAGTTATAAAGTGATGCCGTTTGGTCTGAAGAACGCAGGTGCCACGTATCAGCGACTGGTCAACAGCATGTTCGCGGACTACTTGGGGAAGACGATGGAAGTCTACATCGACGACATGGTCGTCAAATCCCTCCACGCAAACGATCATGTAATGCACCTCGACTAGACCTTTTCCTTGCTCAGGCGGTACAACATGAAGCTGAACCCGGAAAAGTGTTCCTTCGGAGTAGCGTTTGGGAGATTCTTGGGGTACTTAGTCTCTCAACGGGGAATTGAGGCATATCCAACTCAAATTGCCGCCATTCAAGACATCCCCTCGCCGACCTGTCTGAAGGACATCCAGCGGCTAACAGGGCGAGTAGCAGCCTTGAACAGATTCATCTCGCGATCGTCAGAAAAATGCCACCTATTCTTTGACGCTTTAAGGAAGAACAAAACCTTTGAATGGAGTGAAGGACATGAGACGGCCTTGCAGGAGCTGAAGCAATACCTCTCCAGCCCCCTGCTGTTAAGCAAGCCATCCTCGGGCGAGACGTTGTTCTTGTATCTGTCAGCGTCCTACGGGGCCGTCAGTGCCATGCTAGTAAGGGAAGACCAGGGAAGACAGCGGCAAGTGTATTACACCAGCAAAACCTTGCTAGACGTCGAGACGCGATACTCGCAACTTGAGAAGCTTGCCCTCGCACTGGTGTCCGCATCCCGGAAGCTGCGTTCGTACTTTCAATGTCATCCTATCACGGTCGTCTCGTCCTACCCTTTGCGGAACGTCCTCCACAAGCCTGACCTCACCGGAAGGCTGGTCAAATGGTCCGTGGAGCTCAGCGAATTTGATGTCACTTATCAGCCCCGGACCGCCATCAAGTCACAAGCCCTGACAGACTTCATCGCAGACTTCACACCTGATCTGCGACCCTTGGTGGACATAGAGGCGGCCACCACGCAGGGCTGGACAGACAAAGGCGAATGGACGTTGCACGTTGAAGGTGCCTCCAATGTCAAAGGAACGGGTCTTGGAATCATGCTGACTTCCCCGACCGAACAGACCTTACGACAATCGGTCCATTGTGAGTTCAAAGCCACTAACAACGAGGCGGAGTACGAGGCCTTCATCGCAACATTGCAACTCGCCCGCGAGGTTGGCGTTGCCAAGTTGGAGATTCGGAGTGATTCCCAGTTGGTCGCGAGACAGATCGACGGCACATACTAGACTAGGGACCCGAGGATGCAAGCCTACCATGGCCTGACTAGCGATCTGTTAGCCGGTTTTGAAGAATTCCGAGTCACTCAAATCAACCGCGAGGACAACCAAGAAGCGGACGCACTAGCGGGTCTCAGGTCGTCAGTCGGCACCAGCAAAGGGGAAACAGTCCCCATCATACACTTGCAGTTCCCGGCCATCCAACAGAAAATAGACGTTTCCAACTCAAATAGTTTGACGTGGGACTGGCGGAGCCCCATACTAAAGTACTTGTAGGAGGGGTCGACCCCAGATGACAGAAATGAAGCTCGACGGATCAAAGTGCGTGCAGCCAGGTTCTGCGTCGTGGACAACCTCCTATACAAACGATCATACGCGGGACCACTCCTTAGGTGCGTTGGTCCCCAAGAAGCTAAATTCGTCCTCAGAGAGATTCATGAAGGAGAGTGTGGTGATCACGCGGGAGGGCGAAGTCTTGCACGAAAAGTTCTCAGGTTCGGGTACTTCTGGTCAACGTTGCAGAAGGACGCCCAGGACACTGCTAAACACTGTGACAGATGCCAACGCTTCAGAAACGTCACCCATCAGCCCCCGGAGCTGCTCCATGCAACGGCACCAGCTTGGCCTTTCATGAAATGGGGGATGGATATCATGGGGAAGCTTCCTATGGCCCCAGGCAAGGTGATATTTATGCTAGTCGTGACCGATCACTTGACCAAGTGGGTTGAAGCTGAAGCCTTCGCTCAAATACAAGAGCTTAAGGTCGTTGAATTCGTATGGAAGAACATTATCTGCAGATTCGGCCTCCCAAAAGAGATCGTGTGCGACAACGGATCTCAGTTGGGGAATCACTTTACACTTTTCGACGCCAAGGAACCCGTAGTCCAATGGACAAGCAGAATCCAGCAACAAAACTCTGGTTGCCTCACTCAAGAAGCAGCTAGACAAAGCCAAAGGAAGATGGGTCGAGGAACTACCTTCCGTCCTATGGGCCTACCGCATGACGTCCCGCACGGCGACAGGCGAAACCCCATTCTCTCTTGTCTACGGATCCGAAGCAGTGATCCCGGTTGAAGTGGGTCTCCCATCACTTCGATACGCTTGGACAGACAAGGAGTCCAACGATCAAACTCTCTGCAATCAGCTGGACTTCCTCGACGAAAGGCGGGAGCAGGCAGCTATTATTATGGCTCACCACCAACAGAAAGTTGCACATTACTACAACAAGAATGTACATGCTAGACAGTTTAAGGTGGGCGATTGGGTGCTCAGAAAAATTTTTCAAAACACTCAAAACCCGCGCGACGGCAAGCTAGGTCCAACGTACGAAGGTCCTTACCAAATAACAGGGGTCGTCGGCCAAGGGGCTTACCAGTTGCACGACAGACAGGGGCAACCAGTCCCTAGAAGCTGGAACGCTATCCACTTGAAAAGGTATTACTTCTGACGCACGCTTCATAGTTGATTATGACTTTTCGAATACATGCGTCTAACCATTTTATTAAGTTACCTTGGAGTGATGACATACGTCCAATGACGCGGCCCCATGAACGACTGACGCCCTGTGCTATAATGTCGTGGCCGCCACGGACCAGTCTGACCGTGCTGCTTCAACTATACTTTGCTTGTCCTTTTGAGCTAACCCTGCAGGGCAAGAACATTGAGCACCTCACATGGTCGACACTGGTCTTGCCACAGACCCACTCCAACAATGACAGCCTCCCGGCTCAAGGCATCTGCTCAGGACCAGTCAAGGCTAAACGCAACCCCTGCCACCGCGGGATTCACCCCTTGACAGTTCCTCCAATGGCCCAGCCAGCTTACTAACATTTGTCTTCCTCCTACTGACGACAAAGTCAGGTTCATGTTACCTGGCTCATCTACTGCTCGGACGCCCTGCTTTACCGGCTAGCAACGAGTCATCATGACTAGACTAGACACTGACTTTAACGCACTCGCAGGAACGAAGGCAAATCCTCAAGCGCACAGGCCAAATCACTCGAGCTCTTTAGCTAGTTCTTGTAACTGCCTAGATTCCCGGAGCCACGTTGTAACTACCCAACGGCTAGACGACTGCGAAACACATTATTTATTCTGATTAATCTGTAACAAGAAGAAAGAACTTCTCCTTCTCTGAGACCTCCTTCTTCTCTCTGAATTTGAATCACTGTAATTCACTCTGAGATTTAATACACAACTACAGGCTAAGCCGTTAATATCCTCTTTTTACTTTGTTTCATCCCTGAGTTTGGATCCGCGCCGTACTTCCCTGCTACACACTGTTGGTTATCCGAATCCTCCTTTAACCTCTGTTCTACCTAAAATCTGCACAAACAAATTCCATTTTACCCAATAAGCAAACTTTAAGGAGAAAAAAGTAAGCCACTTTAGTGGCAACACAATTGATCTCCATCTTTCGACCGCATTCAAACAGTCTCTAATAAAGTGCATGTAATATTTGTCATGAACACAATCAAATGGACAATTTTTTATTTCAACTAAACCCATGAGTCTGTTTAGTTTAACTGTGTGAACTGTACCATGGGCAAACAACCACATAAATGACCCAATTCTCTATGTAACTTACTATCTCCATAGCACTTTGTATACATTATCTGATTGATTCCTAGTACTTGCAAAAATAGACAAATATGCATATTTGACATAAAAATTACCATAAATTGATGGTCTCTAGTAAAATTTATCTGTGTCTTTTTTCCTCATATGGGGTGTGCACTAGTGATACAATCAATAGCTAGTTGGAAAAGCCACCAACTGAGCTTCTGCCTATCCCATTCTCCCCAATGAGTGACATAGTCTACCATTGTTTCATCTTTATTAATAAAACATTCACAACCCATTATTAGTTCAATGATTGGCACATTAAGGTCTACTAGCTTTTGAACCAAAAGGAAGTATTTTGTCCATTTTTTTTATCTTTCTCCCTAATCTTGCTTGAAAGTCATTCCGCATCGTGCATATTCCGTGAGCGAGGAGTTAGCTCTCTCTTTTTACCTCTGGAAGGGATTTCCAATGACATCGGTATTGTGCTTCTAGCACATCCACCCAAAGAGCCTCCTCGTTAGTGATAAGATTCCAGCATGGCTTCATAACGAAAGCTTTGTTCTATTTACTAAGGTTTTTAATTCCCAAACCCCTTCCTTTTTGTCCAATCTTACGCAATCCCAAGCCATTAGTTGGATTCTCCTGTGATAATCTTTCTCTCCCCACAAGAGATTGTGGCTAGCCTTCTATAAATTCAGCAACCTTTTTGGCAACAACATGGTTGCCACATGATAGGAAGGGAGAGCAGCTAAAACAGATTTGATAATAGTAGCCACTTTAACTGCAAGGCTGAGACATTTTCCTCTTTGCTGTAGTCAGAATAGGGGTAAAGAGGGAACATGATGCTCTATGATGAAGGAGGGGGATTCCCAGATATTTTTTTCTAGTTGCTAGTAAGATCCACTCCCATTCTTTGTGTAACATCCCAAAAATTTGACCAGAGCATAAGTAATAAATTCCTAGAAATAAAATTTGACCCGATAATTTATTTATAAGACATATTAAGTTGTAAATAATTTCAAAAGGCTTCAATTACCATTGTCAAAATCCTCGTATGTTACACTTTTGACTGAAAGCCATTGCATGAGAAAAGTGGGCATTCTTAGAGAAAAAGATTTTAGTGTTTGCTATGGTCATACTCTGACTTGAGGCAGCACATAAATTTTGAATACAATGGATCATACTATCAACTTGAGAGGCTAACACTTCCCAAACAAAACTGTCATATGCAAAGAATAAGTGGAAACATTGGGGGGCCTCTTGTAGTTAGCTGAATAAGGAGCCCATAAAACTTGATACAATGCATCTCTACTAATATGACTCAACCTCTTCAATTTTAAAATTTAACATCAGTATGTTTATGCTATAAATAAATTTATTGATCAAATTAAATAATTCTATAAATAAATTTTTCTTAGGTCGAGGTTAATCACCATTAAGTCTTAGAGTAAAATACTCTAATCTCTCTTATATTTTGTCTTAATTACATAAACGTTCTTTTTATTTTGAAAACTTACGCTTATGCCCCATTTGGTAGCAAGGAACTAGCGCTGGGGAATTGGAACTGGCGTTGGAAACCATATTAAGTGCGTTTGGTGTGCTGGAACCGGATTCTCCATGGAATCCATGGAACTCAAAACTGATGGAAGTCATTTCCAACCTCATCCTTGTGGAACCGACTTCCTGCCTCAGTTCTTTCATCCCTTTCCATCCTTACCCTTGTCACCTTCCACTCGTCTTCTCCATTTGTCTTCTCCTCCAGTCAGCCCACCTTCATTGTAGCGGCCAACGGCCGTTGATTCCTCCAACACCATCATCATCGGTGTCTCCGGCACCATATTCATCACTATATCCGCACTAATATTCACATTTTCAGATGCACGAGGAGGTTGATGATATCCCGTCCGTCACCCACAGCTGCACAAGGAGGCTTCATTGCTTTCAGATCTGTGGAGACCATATCGTATCCATCCATCACCATAGCTGTGCGAGGAGGAGGCTCATATTGTATAAGTAGGTTCTCGAAAACTTGAACGGCGATGAGAAAGAGAATGGTAATCGGAGAGGAAAAGGAAGAGGGAGGAGTTCGGGAACCGTCATTCATCGACAAGTTAGCGATGAACACAGATCCGATTATTCTTATCACGTCGCCGCTTCATCGCAATGTAATCTTAAACTTTATTTTTCTTTCGTTTCTTTCAGTTTTATTGCTTCTGATGTGGGTGCGTGAGTATCGCTTCCGATCTGTGGTGGTGGTCGACCTTGGCTGCGGGTGCGTGAGTATGCTTCAGATCTAGAGGCTAACGGTGGCTGTGTGTGTGAGAGTGGGAGTGTTTTTTTTACAAGGGCATTTTGGTATTTTCGTACTATAAATATATTTATTTTAATTAAAAATTATCTCTCATTTCCACCTCCTACCAAACATGTTTTTTAACCCACTTCCACTTCTACTTCCATTTCCACTTTCATCAAAAACACTTCCGCGTACCAAACGGGGCATTAATTCTGTATCATTAACTCCATTATAATAATATTCTAAGAAATTTTTAAAACAAATTATATTCACTAATATACCCTTCATTATACTAAATCCCCGTCATTGCAGGCACTTTGACTTACCTTGCCTTTACCTATGATCATTAATAATACATTGACTTGTCAATCAAGCATATTTACTTGTCCTTGATTGCAAATTAACTTGTCGTACGTGGCACACTGGCTTGTCAATTGATAAATGAGGATAAACTTGTTTTTTCATAATTTTAATGAATTACCCACAAATATCTAGAACTTTCATATCGATTTGATGATTTTGTAGGACTTGATGGTGATAATTTATATTCTTTGGGACCTCTATATAATTCTCCCAATTTTAATAGCCAATTTCTTATACTCGAGCATGCTGACAATCAATTTCTAAATTGAGCAGCAAGACAAACTCGTCTTAAAAAAAATTCATTAATTTAGGCAAACAAAAAAAATCATATATATGTATATGTATTTTTCTATTGTAAGCAATTTTATTTAAGAACTAGGCTTTTTAGTTTTACCCAATCCCTTTTGCTACAAGTCATGTAAATAGTTGATTCGCCAGATTGCTTTCATCGTTGTTTTAGGCCCAAGAATTTCAAGAGCAAATACTATTTGGGCCTATTCCTTTGAGAAGCCCAATGGAATTTTACAAAATAAAATAATTCAAACCCATGTTTTGTATTGTTATGTTTTCAATCTCGGTTAAGACTTTAGCCCTAAAAGAAAACTTTTTAGTTTAAAATTTGATATTGTTTTATTCATTTTAAACTCATGTTGGCAACATTATTTTGAACAATCATGTATTGATCACAAACGTTCGAAGAAGGAATTGATTTTCACATATACTTATTATAAATAGACATATTAATTAAATTTACTCAATATCGAGGGTGGAAATAAAAAGAATAAACTAAAAGTTTCTTGAAATCCTTATGTAAATAAGAACAACTAATTGCCAAATAATAAAAGTTGATGACGTATCTATACCAAAAAGCGAAAAAAGTTGCCAATATGTGAAAAATTTTACTCATCACATGTTTAAAAAATACATAGCTTACAAATGAAGATAAATAACTTGACAAAACACGAGAAAGACAATAACTTACATCAAAATGAAACGTACAACACATTTCAGTTGCTCACAGGATATTCAAGAGATACGTGAAACAAGAACCCAATGGGAAGAACATTAAAAGAAACAAAAGATGACACAATATCAGATGAAGCTCTGTGTGTGTGTGTGTGTGTGTGTGTGT
>QFDD01000928.1:0-31292 GCA_006871305.1 Vachellia collinsii
TGCTCCACCGGTACATGAAATATTGACATAGATATACATATCTATTTGTGTGAATTATAGTGTCCAAATAAAATAATACGCTAATAAATTTTTAAATTTAAAACTCTCTCTTCAAAGTCCAATTCCTATCAAAATATGGATTTGTATGCGTGATGGTTGTGCATTACAACTATTTAGTTTTACACCATGATACATTGCAATATTATTTACCTAAATTGAATCTCTTTGCAAGTCCAATCACTTGATTTGAAATGCGTGACTCAAGTCACAAAATTTCTCTATTCAACTTGACTCCAATCACTTGATATGACTCGAGTGAAATGTCTCAAGTCACAAAATCTCTCTATTCAAACTCCAATCACTTGATATGACTCGAGTGAAAATTTGTAAAATCTCTCTATTCAACTTGACTCCAATCACTTGATATAACTCGAGTGAAATGCGTGTCTCAAGTTACAAAATATGACTCGATTTTGTCATTCTTTTCCAAATGATATTAATTATTGACATGTATAGCCAATGATCACAATTCGTTGCTTATCAACCGGATAATATCATGTGGCTCAAATGTATTTGTGTGTCAAAATGTCATTCTTAGTACTGGGCTATGTACTTCACAGTCAAATAAATTGAAGAAGAAAATATGTAATTAATTAACTGATAGAGGTAGTTGTAACTTAATGAATTAGAGTAAGTGGAAAAAATCCTCCTCTTTCTATTACTCATTAGCCTTGAAATTGTTATATAAAGAGTGACTTGTTTCTCAAAAACATAGGAGTATTGCAGGCAGTGCATTGTATCAAATGCAATGAACTACTTTGAACAGTATTCAATTGAACGCTTACACTATGTATTACAAATGTGGCGTGACCATCAGGTCAGCTTGTTGCTCATTGCATGCTGCCCTTTGGATATGATAGGACAACCTGATTACGTTCGAGCAAGAATCAAAATCCATGTGCTTGAAGGAGGACGGGTGCGAGCAGGCTCTACTGGTTGGTATGATGCCAGGTACGTATTTTTCCGCTGCTTGTATGGAATATGTAGGAGCCACGGCTTTTTCTGCCAGGAATGGGAAATGGCGGATCATTTTGGACTGCTCAATTGTAATGGTTACATGGATATGATGAGGGGGCATGAAGTATACACAAGGATCAAAATGCCACACACACCTGCTACTAATCTGTATGTCCAAAACTTCCTTTGTGGGGTGTACATTAAGATATGGCCTGACAGGCGTGTCCCAGTACATAACATGCCCATTCCTGCTCCCATCCCTTTTGACAATGTTGACGTACATTACTTGCCCATTACTGCTCCCATTCCTCTAGACACTGTTGATGAAAGCAATCGGGTCAACATACTGCACACACCATCTAATGAAGATGTAAATGTTATGTTGAGAGATGCAGTAGAGATCGAGCATGACTTCCTAACCGTTCTGCCAAGGAATGCACAGCTCGGAGATGACCTGGGCTTCAACACCAACACAGAAACCATAGCTGAGATACGTACTTTTGTTAGATATTATGAATAACCCTCTCATCCTATATGCAATAATGTGTCTTTCTCGTTTCACCATAATATTTTTTTTGTATCAAGTAGAACTAAATGCCTCCGCCAATCGACTTGTCAGGACTTCTCAAATGAATTTGTGCAAATTTGGAAAGGATTCTCATAGCAATTGATATATAGCAATTGAGATATTAGGTTGTTATAAATATAAATTATGGGGTCAACGAATATATTCTCTTCTTCGTTAAAATCAAAATCAAGGAAATCAGTAACATAAGATCATAGGATAAATCATATTTAAATTACACGTTACAAACATGGAAGGCTGGAAGGCCAAAGTCTAAATGAATAGTACTCCATGGACATAAGATCATAGGATGAACACAACTATAGGATGAACACAAGATTAACCCCAACATATAAAATATGAAACTTGAAGACAAACATTTGCATTTTCTTGATGGAAACATTGCGGCACGTTCATATGAAAAGTCTGCTGATTTTTATGATGTTCACATGAAAAGTCTCCTTCAACTCCTGGACCTTGCTTACCATAGGATTAAACCTTAGCTATACCATAGGATTAAACCTTAGCTATGCCAAAGTCTCCTTCAACTCCTGGACCTCAGTTACCATAGGATTAAAGAGGACTTGACTCGCATCTGCGAATGATACAATTGTGGGACAACCTGATAACTAATGAAATCAAAATCAAAAGTAAGACATTTACTTAGCTTGCTCACATGGGTTTCAATAAGCATTTATAAAAAGATTGATGGATGAACGCGTTCACAACAACGGTCACCGTTGCGCAACAGGGACCAGGCTGCAGCTGATCAATATTTATCTGTGTGTTGCTTCCCATGGCCACCTCCATGGTGTTTTAATGCAGAATGCTGATGAGCAATGAGTAATGGTATATATAGAACTATTCGTTTGTATTTTTGAATTTGGCGCTCAAATGAAGGTCACGGGTTAAAATAAAAGGGCACAAAGCCATATGTTCACTATCAATAGCCACGAAGGAAAGAGGGTGAGCCGTGAATTCCTTAGGAACAGTAGCATAAACAGTGAAATGTGTCTTGAGCCAATGGTGGAGCCGGCTAAGGAGGATCGGCTAGGTGGAAGAGATTTTATGTGTTATATAGATTTACCAATTTGCTCTTGGTTACTTTAACTTCTTGAAAATTACACTTTTACCATTTTTTTAATGTGATAGGTGCATAAGATGTTTTTGGGAATTCTACTATTTTATCTCACGTTTAATTGATCTTAAATTACACATTTAGCCTTATATTTTTAACACAAAATTTAGATATTACATATTGTATCACTTCAAGGGTTGCGATAGGAGAAACTCCCTTCTCATTTGTGTATGGATTGGTAGCAGTCATACCAGTCGAGGTTGAACTCCCTTCACTAAGGTATGCATGGTTAGACCAGGAATCTAACGAATAGGCCTTGTGTGAATAGTTCAGCCTTATCGCGGAGCAACATAAGCAAGTGATGATAAAGATGGCGTCGCACTGACAAAAAATAGCCAGGTATTATAATAAGAATTTTTGAGCCTAACAGTTCAAAATGGGGGATTGAGTTTTTTTGGAAAGCCTTCCAAAACACTCAAAACCCCATGACGAGAAGTTCAAGCCTACATACAAATGCCCTTACCAAATAATTGGCATCATAGGGAAAGGCTGTACCAACTGTGTGCTAGACAAGGGCAATATGTGCCAAGAAGTTGGAGCATGATCCACTTTAAAAGGTACTATTTCTAAAATTATGATTTATGTTAATTTAAACAGTCCACAATAAATGTAAATGACATTTTTATCAAGGTTATCAGGAATAATGATAAACGCCCATAGACCAAACTCTTGTTGAGGACTGATGCTAAGGGTTAAAAATGGTCCAAGATCGATGGGCTAGTCTAACCATTGTTTTACCATATGCATAGATGTTTTGTCTAACTACCATGCAAGTTGTAAGCCATGATCTTAGAACATGTGATTAGGGTATGCGGCGCACTAAGACAATGGCATAAACGTGACTCTTTAATATATGTCTTGTCCATCAATTCAAATAGGCTAGATGATAATTTGAGACTTCAACAAACAAAGCCAACTAAGACGCCACATCAGGCTTAGATACTTTAGTCATATGATTGGATTGAAGCATCCCTCTTTGTAATACAGTTTCACACATCATATGCTTCACTTCATAATAGGGTGGCAATACCTTACTATGTAAACCAGGCTTAGACATCTTCCATGACCCAATGAGGATGGGACATCCCCACCTTGTCACCTTACACTAGCTTAAACACCTTCCATGGTACAATGAGGATGGAATGTCCCCACCTTGTTAGTTTACATTGGCTTAGACGCCCAACATTGTATTTGACTCTTGCATATGTGACTCTTACATTGGCCTAGACGCCCAACATTGTATTAAGGTTTTGAGACCTTAATCTATAAAATCAATTTGTACACTACATTTTTTTTATTATAGCTTAGATGCTTTTGTAATAAGCCCCTCTATCACGAGATCAAGTTATTAAAAATTGACACTAGAAGTCTAATATGTCATATTGCATTTGACTCTTGCATATGTGAACATACAAGAAATTTCACTTATGCATAGAATACTTCCTGCTGGAAGATTGGTTAGATATAAGCGATTTGCGCTATACTCACAATTAATTATATTGCTATGACTAAATAAAATACTAGAGCTACATGATACCAACATTGCTATTTATGATAAAAGAAAAGAAAAAGAAAGCTAGACATGCTAGGGCCACAAACAACTTAAAAAGGGCCACAAACGACCCTAAATATTCAAACATGCTAGGGGCCATAAAACAAGTATAAAAAGGCTACAAAAGGCCAACAAGATGCCTCATAGAAGTAGGTTTAAAGTGACACTCAAGAACTTGGTTTCCTAGTTGAGACATAACCATCTCTTCAGTAGGGTTAGACTAGTTAGTTGCAAGCCTAATTGTACCTCCCCCAATAGTCGCATCCGCTCCCCCATTAGCTCCTCTACTCTCACTTTCAACCCTCAAAGCCCCGACATCACCTTCATCATCAGATAGCTCAAGAACAAATTCAAAATCATAGATGTCTTCATAATACTTGATCACCTGAGCCATATCCCATATAGATAATTGGTCCTGTTGAAACTCCTCCAATGTTTGCACTTGAGAGCGAAGATGCGCCTTAAAAGCTAGATCCACCACCTTAGTCTTCAAGGCCTCATTCTAGGAGGATAGCTCCTCCACCAACATCTAGAGCTCATCCACCTTCTCCTTAGTCTTCATTAGGTCTACCAGTGAGTCCTTGATGGAGGTCTCCCTAGCTAATTGGATAGATTGCATATGAGCAATTTGTTGTTGAAGATGGTCTCTAGCTTGCTCTACATCCTGTCAAGCTGGCACTCATACTAGCCATGTTAGCACAAAGGTAGTATACACCCATCAAAGCCTAAGACAAAGTTATCAGGTCACAATAATACAAACTTAAGGTAGAATGACAAGAGATGTATCGAAATAGACTTACGTGGATAAGTGATGAGAGAATGGAGGAGACAACTTTTGACTAACCTTATGCCAGCAATATAACATGGTCATTACTAGACAGCAAGGGTCGGAGCATGGAGATAGCTTCAGTAGTATCTGTCACCAGGGATATAGCAACCAAGACTTCAACCATCATTGAATTGCTAGAGCTTTCCTTTATCAGCTTACTCTACTTGTTGGGTTCCTCAACAGCCTTCCCCTTTGAATGGCTTGGAGCGATAGGAGAGACTAGAGGGATCTAGCCTTGGGCTTGGACTCACTAGACCTTAGGCAAGACTTGATGTCCCTCTCATGGATAATTAGGACAATCCTCAATTTCATGGCTATACAAATTGAAAATGTGACAAAATGAAGTTAGAAATTCCCTTAAAATGATAATACTAGATAAATCAAAAAAAGACTTACCATGAGGGATGTTGTTCAGATTTAGAAGCTTTCAGAAGTCTCTTTCTTGTGCAATAAAGTCGAGGATGGCCTAGATGTGTTCCTTGTTGATCATAAGATCTATCACCACCAATATTTACAAAAAGGAAAAAAAGTACGATATTCATCATGAGTAAACCAGATGATAGGAACAGTTTTAGCGTGAAGATTAAACTTACTCTCAGAATTCCAGGAGGATTGGAGGAGGAGACCGTCAGCGACAAGTTGGTCAGACATCACAAAAACAAATCGGTCTTCCCATCCCCGATCGTTGATGTAATCGCCTGTAATATGTAGTGGGGCTTTGTTTTTGACAAATATAGTGTACATCTTGTGTTGTGCCTAATAAGGTAGTATGACTGGAGCATATTCTCATTAGTCAATATCACCCTTGTCCGTGCAACAAGCCCCTCTAAAGATACAGTGACTCGCCATACATGGGGCATAAGTTGGTTAGGGACTAGATCAATGTGTCTAGACAAGCTAGATACTCAAGAAGGCAAGGGAATACAAGACCCATACTTAAAATATTCCTCGTACAAACTCATCCAACCCTCCACATTCGAATCAGTAGTTTTAGAAGGAAGGGTAACCCTAATCACTATAGAAGGGAGATCGCAAAGCTAAAATAAAGGTTCCTAATTCCTTATCAGTAACACGGGAGTGTCACATGGCTAATAAAACCCTATCATCCCCTCAATTTGACCCTAATCTGACCTAGGGTCAGACTTGATGGAACTACCATTGCTAGACTTAGCTACACCGGATATAACCTTAATGGATATGTTGGAGTCAGAAATAGAGCTTGGCATCTTTAGTCAACAGAGAAGTAAGAAATAGAGCAACACTACTTAGGCTACCTACCGCACAACCATAGGAACATACACACAAGAAAAAGAAACATTAAAAGCAATCACAGGAAATAAAGACTAGCAACAACAGATCCGGTTTGTGTGAAAATAACGAAAGAGGATGTTATCCCAAAATGAGGAGAATACTTGACTGGAGGAGAAGAGAAGTGTAGCAAAAATGATGGTGCAAGAAGTTGAACGGGAACGGAGAACAATAGAGGAGTAAGAGATAGAATGGTAGGAGGCTTTATGCGCTATTGAAGAAGTGGTGAGAAGAGTAAGGGTTTGAGTGGTTGAGGGAGGAATAAAAGTTAGAAGCTTGCAAAAAGTGGTAACTATCCAATTTGCAGCCACCACTCGCCAACATGATGCCCTTGGGAACTCACACTTGCTTAGATGTTCAAACATGACCATCGGATGTAACTTGTAAAACATAGCCTAGATTGTCACACATCATTATGAGAAAATAGACTGCTAGAGAGGTTAGACACATGCAACATTACATTTTAAGTTTCTACTCTTCCTATCTATATCCTATGGCCCAGAAGAGTCGGGATTTATTGTAATGGCCAAAAAATTGTGTTGGGCCAAGCAAAGGTAAAGCCCAGAGAGCAAATCTAGAAACCAAGTGAGGCACATAAAAAGTCTAATGGATAGAATTGTAGGAATGATGAGTGGAAGCCCTTAGTGATGGTATAACCTCCATATATCGAAAATCTCATGATAGACAGGACACATATGGAAATATAGTAACTAACCCCTATATTCCTGTGGACGGATAGACACATGAACAAAGGAGGGAGACCAACGATTTATCTAAGTTCAGCTACACATTACACACATTATGAATGATTGAGAAACACACTAGAGTTTACTCTCATCATGAATTTCTAGTTTTTATTGTACTCACACCAATTCATCAATAGTTTATCTCGTGCTAAATTTTTTGGTTCTTTTATTTAACTTTTTATTATTTGTGATTTGAATTTTATTCTCAATTATTGCTTTACGAAAATTCACTACAAAAAAAGGGGACATTTGTAGCGGTTACATAAACCGCAACAAAATTTATAACTTGTAGTGGTTGTAAACTAATTTACCGCGTAGAATAAGCGTTTGCCACATTGGCAATTTAGTAGCGGTTCAAAACAGCGACAAAATGTGGTGCGAATGACCCGCCAAAATTGTAGCGTAAATTTGCAACGGTTTTTTGAAAAAAAGTGCGGCAAAATACGAAGGGTCACAACTTTGTAGCGGTTTTTTTAACCGCTACAAAATAAACCGATGCAAAATTGAAACGTCACAGATTTCCCTCCCATTTAGCAGCGGTTTTTGTAAAACCACTACTAATTTGCGTGTTTTCCTAGAAGTGATCTTATTTTGCAGCAGTTTGAGCAGCGGTTTTTCCAAAACTGCTGTTAGTTGTAGTGGTTTGTGCAAAATCACTGCTAACTCCTCGCCCTATATATTCAACTTCCATTTTCTCAAAAACGTCACATCGAAAGAGTTTCAAAAGGTAAAATAGAGAGAAATCAGTCTATAGCTAAAAAAGGGTATAAATTTAGTTTTTATTTTATATTTTATTTTTTAAAATTTATTTAAATTATTTTTTATGTTTTTATTTTTTAACTTTATTTTAATGTTTTTTTTATTTTATTATAGATGTCTAGTCCCGATCCTACACGTAGGCTTGGTAAGGAGCCTTTGATACCACATGAGGACATCCCGAAATGAAGTGGCGCTAAGGCCAATCCTGAGGAGCAGGAGTTTCTGGATGCTGGCGGTGCTGAGGCCAATCCTGACAACACATATCTCAGCGTCAAAGATTTTGATCTTCCAGATATCTCAGTCGAGGTGGATTAGAACTTCGAGGATGAGGATATCGCTATGGAAGAGGGATTCCCTCGGCCTTCTGCTTCATGGTCCATTGGCTTTGAAGTGGACATTCAGGGTGAGTAATTTAGATTTATATTTTGTATTAAAATTGATGAATTAATTTAATTTATAATGTTAATGTTTGAATGAAATGTGCAAATCCGACAGGGCGGCTGCAGAAGAGGAAGCTGGCATTGAGTGATGTTTCTCAGCTCGATGCTGGCCACCGGGTAGTGGTACCCTATAATGAGCTAACACGGCAACCGATCGGGAAGGCCGATGACTCTCCAGATGATGAGCCGTACATTTTAGCATCCAAGGCACAACAAGTTTATTATGTGGAGGACGAGAAGCATAAAGATTGGAGTATGGTCGTTCATCTTAAGCCTAGAGATCTTTATGACATAGGTGATAGCGATGAACACATTATCTATGAGGCAGAGCCATTCCATCCTACTGATTTTGAAAACTTCTTACCCAAAGAAGATGAAGATTTACCACTTGTCAGGGCAGATGACGCCAAATAAATAATTCAGGTTAGTAATATATATATCCAACTTGTTTCAAGCATTTTATTTTTTTTCCAGCTAAGTTTATTAGTAGCGGTTTTAAACAGCTACAAAAAATCATAAACCGCTACAAATAACAGTGACATAAACCGCTACAAAGTCAATAGCTGCAAAACAAACTGTTGCAAAAAACATTGACCCAAACCGCTGCTAATTCCTAGCAGACATCCTATAAATACCTTTCCACCCCCATTTCGTTTCCTACTCTCATTTTCTTTTGTCCCACTGGCCGCTTTACTCTTTTATGGTTGGTTTGGAAAGCTTCTGATGATGTGTAGTATTTGTTATAGGTATTTTTCTTAACCTTTTATCTTTTTATTGTATTTATTTAATGTTAATTGTCATTTGTTATGCAATTTGTTCTATTTAATTTATTAATATTGATTTTGCTAAAATAATCTTTTTTCTTTCTTTTCAGGAATTTCAATCATTGTAGCAAACAATATATGTTATTTAATTACTATTACTTCATTTTAATTAATTATTCATCTATTATAAATTATAAATTACTTTATATAATTGTAAAAAAAATTTTAATAATTAAAACATTATTCAGTTTAAAGTGTATGTTTTTAAAAAGTAATTATTTACTTTAGTAACGGTTTTATATCTGCTACAAAGATCCTCATGAGAGAAAAAAGGCGGGATTTATTAATTTATGTATATTGCAATTTGTAGCAGTTTTAAACCGCTGCAAAATGTTGGCAGGAATTTTTAAATTTTGGCGCTAAACCTATTTTCAATTTGAAAATTAGTAGCAATTAATTCAACCGCTACAATATTTTTTACCTATTTTTAATTTTGCAGAGGTTTCGTTGAGCGCTACAATATTTCTTATTTCTTTTTTCGTAATTACATATTAGTAGCGGTTTTATTTCCGCTACAAATTCTCCACTGTTTACTTTGGAGCGGTTATTAAACGCTGTAAAGTGGTAACGATTTTTCTTGTGTGCACATCGGTTCACTAAAATGGCTGCTAAACCTGTTGCCACAGTGAGTTTTGCAGCGGTTTAGTAAACCGCTACAATATATCCTACAGCGGTTAATAACCGCTATAATGACAAGAAATAAATGTTACAATGACAAGAAATAACCGCTACAAAATCACCATTTTTTTTGTAGTGATTCACTCAAACATTTCTTATGCTAAATGTTACCACCATTCACTTTTTTATGTTGTTGGCTAAAACATACTCCCTCTGATCATTTTTATAAAATAAAAATATTTATTTTATATAAATAAAAACAATTAATGTCTTTAAAATTAGGGGAAATTCCAATTAAGTAATCAAATGAATATGCTTCATTTTTTTAATTTATGAATGTAATTAAAAAAGAAAATTGAAGGATGTAGGAATGATTTCAGTTCTTACTAAATAAAACAAATTGTATAACAAGAAGATATGTTAGAATTTTTGTTTTTGAATACCAATAATCTCTTAAGATCAAAGTTACACAAATGTTCATAACTTTAAAATATTTTTCCATAGTCAAATATGATAAGTTTTCAAAATATTTTGGATCCACCAAATAAAATCATTAAATACAAGATTATTTTTGAACCAAATCAATCAAATAAGTATATAACATTAAAAGAAATATTTGTTAATAATTTTGTAATCCATATCAAATACAATTCTAAAGAAAAATACATGTAAATTGTATTATAAATTCATCCCATGTTGATAAGAAAGAGATGGAGAAGAAAATTTGTTATAGTAATTCTTTTTTTTTTTTTGTGATAAATAAAATAGTTGTTTAATGTTTTGTTTCTTCTGTAGTAGATTTGCTAGAAAAATGATCAGATATTTTTAATCAAATTACTTATAATTAAATAAATAAAATTACAATGAAATTGTCAGTTAAGATTAATTCTTTTTCTTATTTTACCTTTAACATATTTTAATGATGTATTCTAATTAATAGATAATCAGTTGTAAAAAGGCTAAGATGTGGTAAGATAAAAAATAATTATAAATTTTATAGCATGAAAAGTTTTATATTTCATAGATCTTAACTTTATATATAATTATAATTTTAAATATATTTTTTATTTTTGATCAACTAACTATATGTTATATGACTATTTTTATTCAAAGCTTCCATTTTAATAAAGTCAAGGGTAATAGGGTCTTTTAACAATATTTAAAAATCTCTAATGAGGCCTCTAATCCAAATTAAGAATTTGTTTATTTTCTTAATTTATACCATTTTGAATGCTTCCGTTTTGAATTGCTTAATTAATTTCTTCGATTGTCTATGAGCAATTTATACCAAGGAACAAAAAATTAGACAGGACTGACCGGTTCAAACTGAAAAATGGTGAACCAGGTCTGTAATATCCCAAATTTTGGGCCTAAAAATTTAAGAATGAGCATGAAGAGTATATGCTACCAAGCCCAATTTTGAGAAGTTTCTACCAAGCAAAATGATTCTCTGGAGTTATGTAGCATTTGGCTCAGTTACTTGGCCACCAAGTAACTAAAACTTGATCGCCAAGTAAGGGGAAAATAGTGATTTTGAGGAAGTTTACTTGGGCACCAAGTAAAGAAAAGATGTTAATTTTGAGAAAGTTCATATAACTAGAGAAATTTTGGTAATTTTGACCAAAATATCAGGAAATTTCCCCAAGCCGTAGAAATGAGAAGAATAATTCCTCGAAGCATATTTGAGGCCAAATTGAGGAGTAAAGGAGTAAAAATAATCTCAAAATGAATTTTTTAGTAATTAATGAATATTTGGCTAATTAAGGGAATTGTAGTCAAATATAATCATTTAAAATATCAAGAGGTCTCAAATAATTATTGTAAAAATGGGGTAAAATAGCTGGAGGATTATGTGGATTTATAAAATGATTATGGGTTTAAGTTTAGAGCAATTTACTTGAAAGAAAAAGAAAAGGATTGTAAAGCCCCTAAAAAGGGAAAATATAGAAAATTTCTGAAAAGGCATTTATGGAAAGAGTTTGAGGTGGCGGAAAATTAGAGAATTACCTCACAATAAATGGGAATTTATTATGGTATTTGTACTTATCAAATGATTAGAGGATTCCCAAGAAGAATTCTTGGAAGACTTTTGCTTAGCCCTCAAATTAAGGTTTTAAGGAAGAAAAGAAAATAATTAAAATGAGGGGCTTAGAATTAACCAAATGGCATTATCAATATTCTGTATGAAAGAGCAAAGTGAACTTGTATTTATGTGGTAAAGATTATTGATTAAAGGTTATTTTATTAGATATTAGTGGAACCCAGAAGAGGTGGACTTGCAAAGCAAGTAATTAAACTAGCCATGCTAGCCAATGGGACATTAAAAAGAGAAGGAGCATGACAAAAACAGAAAATAGAAGAGAAAAGAAGAGAGGCGCACGGGAGGAGAGAAGAAAGAGAAAAAGAGAAATTTGGCCAAGACCGAGTTAAGGACCTGACTTTGGTATGAAATCTTCATTTATTTCAATCCTCTGGCCTCTAGCCTCTATTTAATTGGTTTGTTTTCTCTCAATTTGGTATATTCCAAGAGAGAGAAGATGTAGCCCAAGAATTCCTAGAGAGAGAAAATGGTCCAAAGCTCAAATTGGATGAGGTAAGTTCCAAACTCAACTAAATTACTGCTGTGGAACATGCTGGTAGTTGGATTGTAGCTGTTTAAGTTTGTTTTGGAATTTTGGATTTGGGACCCTGGAAAAGGGGTTGCTGTTCGAATTTGATAGAGGCAAAGGGAAGATGAATTTGAGTTATGTAATGATTAGGATTTTAATGCTTCCAATGTGTTTAAAATGAGAAATTGTGTAGGGTACAAGCAAGAAAAGGAATTTGGAAGCATTAGAAGTGTGATTGGGAAAGTTAGAGTTCAAAAGGTTAAGTTGGAGCTTTTGAAAGAGAAGGAGTTTTGAAGTACAGTAATGCACTTGATTGGATAAGTTGTGATGGAAATTGCATTGTATTGTTATGTAGTTATTGGATATATCAAGGGATCCTACAAAACTCATGAGCTCAAGGAGAAGCAATCTCAAGGAATCGAAGTATAACATGTAGCGAATTTACTAACTTATACATTAATGTACTATTGATTGTTATTTGTGATTGTTTGCAATGATGATTGTTATAATTGAAATATGCAATGCTTGAATGTGCAATCTTTACTTTTTTTATGCCTTGGCCATGTGCGAGTTTTGAATTAGTTGCATGTAGTAAGATATGTTCATGTTTATGGTTAGTTAGCATCATAGGTAATGATCATGCATATTAATGTGCTTGTTAGTAATATTTGCTACTGAGATTTCCAAGAAATCTCATTCTCCCCAAAAGTACAACCCTATAGGTCCAAGATAAAGCTAAGGCAAAGGTAAGAGTAAGGAAGAGGAATGCCAAAGGAGAAGAATTGGATCAGGAGTTGTAACCAAGTGGTTATTGGAACCAATGTTTGTATTGATAGATGATGTTTTATAACTTTTGATATGTTAGAACCTCTATTGGGATGTGTCCTATGTGAATATATTGTATCAAAGTTGATTATGTTAAGTATGGACAAGTGTTGCATGTTAGAGTGTTGCATCAAAGTTGTTTTTTAGCCTTTGGCCAAGTTGGTTGGGGTGAAAGCCTCCCAAGAAGGTTTTCTCTCTAATTCACAAAGGTTGGCTGAGGCGAGGTCCAAAATTTGGTGCAGCGAAGTCTCACAGACAGCATGAATCCATTCTGATAGCTAGTTAACAGGGAATGTTAACACAAATTTTGATGTTACTTAAGCATGGAATTGGATAAACGAGTATTTTTACCCTATAAAGGATTGAGTAAGCTTTAGTTAGAGACTTGAACCGATTGATTTTAATTTTTCTAAATTTAGTTATGAATTTTCAAAGTTGGTTAAAAATTTTAGAACTTCCACCAAGTGAACAGTAGCAAGGAGCAATAATGCAATAAGTGTTTTAAAATTTCAGTTGGCATATAAATTCTAGTCATAGTCAAGCATTCAAGTAGTTTAGTTCAGTTTTGGGGGGGGGGGGTGTAAAAAGGTAATGCAACGGGACGTTATCTGGTCTTTGGTCCTGATTTGGGTGGGTTGATTGGCTTATATTTTTTATATTAGTTGGCACATGGTTTGATGCACAGTTTTGATGCACAGTTTGATCATTTTTATTTTTTAAATACTTGGCACATGGTTTGATGCACAGTTTTGTAGGAAAGAAAAAAGAATAAGTGAAAAGTTGAAGCCTGAGGATAGGGAAAGTCACAAAAAGAAGAAAAGATAAAAAGGCATGTGATAGCTTGGTGTGAAGAGAAATAAATGAAAAGCTATAAGCCAAGGAAGAAGAGAGGTGCGTGATAGCTTGGTCTGACAAGGTTACAAGCCATAAATGAAAAATTATAAACCAAGGCAGCAGAGAGTACAAAGAAATGGGTTTAAATTAAAGTAAAACAATTTAAATTTGTTTTAATAAAGTAAATGAAAAGAGTTATCTCATATAAACTCTTGAGAAGGATAATGAAGATATAGATCTTTCTGAACCTCCAACTTTCAATGATATTACCACTACCACTTCTACTTTTCCTCATTTAGCTCCTCTTGATAGCTCAGTCCCTACTAATATGAAAAAAACTTAATGATGCTTTTGATTATTAATAATTTTTAATTATAGTTACTGCAGGATTGTAACTTATAAGGATGAATATTTTGAAATTAATGATTATTAAAATTGTTGTATTTTAATATTATCAATTAAATGTTATTATTTTAATATGATCGATTTGACTTTGGGTTGACCCCGATTTGAACCATTACCTCTTGAACCACTACCTTGATAGGCTCAATGCCTGATTGATTTTTTGAACCTTGATTTATACATTATACTTGTATTTTTTTTGTATATTGTTTGGTCTAAATGGAGGCTACATAAACACCATTAGATCTAAATGGAGAGTAAATGAAGAGGGGTATCAATGGAGAGGCCTCACTCTTGAGTGAGACATTGGTTGTAATCATATCTCATGGTGGTGTTACCTTGTAGGAACAACTGTGGGCTTGTTTGTTGAGATTCTTCCTAAATTATTGGTGCCTTCAATGTAATCATGTATGGAATTAAGTTAGTTGGTGCAATACAAGGGCTTTGCTTTGGGCTATTCCTTATTTTTTTTAATCTTTAGAATTTACTAGTATACCATGCTTCAAGTGTGGTTTAGATTCATTTGCACTCATCGATTGTCCTGTTGGTACATCAATTCAAATTGGAGCATTTTCAGCTGACGTGCAAGATTTGGTAATCCTCTTGAGATCAACAAATGCATCTAGCAGTTGATTTGAAATATTTTGCAAATAAATTATTTTTTGAACTTTATATTCATGTTGTTGTGTATGAGGATCTAGATGCAATAGTGATAATGTTTTCATGTGATTTATTTATGCAGCTGCTTATTTTCTCCTGCTGTGTTGGGAAAGTTGTTTCATCCAAATGTGCTATAAATAAATCTATAATTGATGGTTTTAAATGCTTTGTTATAGAAGAAGATTCATAGCCAACATATATTTCCAATCTTCTTTGAGGTTCCATCTTTGTGCCATGTGGTAGAGTAATGTGATACCCATTTTGACTGATATCTTTAAAGCTTAATAAATTTGTTCAAGATTTAGAGGAATATAAATCATCATCAATTACAAGTACTACCTTTTGGATAATATTATGATGCTCTTTCAGACCCTATAATTAATTTTGTATTACCCACTATAGTATTGATGATTGCACTTCTTATTGATAGATGAGAAAAATATCTTTTATATTTAAATGTGGTGTGTGTTGTTACATTATCTATGAGGCATATATGTTCATTTTTATGTGCAAAAAGAGAAATGGGTATACCGATATTCTTTTGTAAGAAGTATCGACATGATAATGTGTTATGGTAATGGGGAAGTTGAAGGATGAAGAAAGAGAATAACAAGATGAGAAATTGACAGAGAAAGCAAGTGCATTTTCTCATTCACTTGTGTGTAGCCAATCTTAGTACATAGCCTTTATTTATACGGTTCAAACCATTGATCACTAATCTTAGGAGTTATGAGCACATTAAGCAATATAATGATGTACTTGCAAGTTATATAGACTGTGTACTAAAAAATGTACTAAAGACACTTCAATTTTTAGTTTATAGGAAACAAAGCCAAGATGAGATCCTACAAGTCACTTGAACATCCACACCACACATCATATTATTTACAAGGGTGAATATAACTTTTGGTCCTCATAGTTTCACTTAATTTATGTTTTAGTCCCTATGGTTTCAAAGTTGTAATTTTAGTCCTTGCAGTTTAGTCTATCTAAAACCATTAGTCTCTTAAGTTTAAAAATGATGTAAATTAGAAGTTAACACCATTAAAATTATTGATCTATTGCTAACGCCATTAAGTTTGCTGACGTGGCCTGATGATTGGATATATGTGGATTGGTGACTTGGATTTAAAAAAACAGGCAGAAGCACAAACCACGTCAGGACAAGGCGGAAGCTCAAAAGGGAAAGGGTTCGGTCAAAGGAAGACCTACTCCTCATTGTCGGAAGTCAGTGTTGCCGGTCACTAGAGGCATCTAGGTTCTAGAGATATCTCTACCACTATTTGAGTTTGCACAAGATAGGGGTCTCAGTTTTTGGGAGAGACAAGGAGGTTGTGCAATCACGCACTCTGCGATTGTCTTTGGTGGAATTAGGGTTGAGTCTTCTCCGGTGAAGAAGGGGAGGCATTGGATGGCACAAGAAAGGAGAAGCATTCTTGGTTTTCAGTGTAAGTTGCAGTTCTTTGATATTATTCGTTATGGTAGATTTTACAATATGACTTCTTCAAAATCCCATTCGTATTGCTATTTTAGAATGAACATTTTTAAATTAATTTTTTTAGCTTGAATGAACATTGGTTTTGCCACAAAGACAATAATCTTTAAGCATTAATGCTTTTGGATAGAGTCATATGCATGCATTGTTTCCATTCCCTCGATATGTCATTTTGTTTCAATGATGCATGTTTATGTTTTTTTTGTAAATCAAAATTTTTTTGCTATGAGTTGAATGGTTTCAAGTAGGAGCTTGTCCTTACACACAATAGGAAGAGGGGTGGGTAAAAGGTGCAAATGTGAGGATGGAGTTATAATTCTCACTTTATGGACTGATCAAAATTATGGCAGAGGTTTGTGAAATGTCCAAATTATAAGGTTGGTGGATCACATGTTTATTTAACAATATTGGTAGATTTTGTTCATAATTTAATTTTTTGGAATTTTTTATTTATACACAGTCACGTTGGAGATGCAATTACTTTAATTGATATGATGGACTAGCTAGCAATCCAATCTCAGAGGAGTTAAAGAAGTTGACGGAAGAGAACGTAGAATTTAGAAGGAAGTTGAAGTTTGTGGAATAAGTGTTGTTTATATTGGCTATTGTAAATTTGTTTTTAATTTGGAAATATGTCCAATTTCAATGTATAAAAATAACTTATGTGTTATGATATGTGTTGAGTTGGGCAATGACATATTTGCTCATCATCTTGTAATATTTACTCATCAATATGATGGAGTGAGAATCAATATGACATATTTGGAGAGGCATATTGCTTGGATTGAATATACTTGTATGGTTAATGATCATGACTTGTATGATATAGGCATAATATGCGTATCAAATGTCATCACTTTTGTATGTACATATAAAACACTAATTAATAATTAACAATAATCACTAAGGTCTAGTACCATTATGGAAGACCTTAAGAAGATTAACAATAGGAATGGAAAATTATTTTCATCCTTATCATTTGATGATAGAGAAATTAGACTTCTCAGAGGCAAAAATATAAAAGCACATTAGTGAATATGTCATCAGCAATAATAATATGATGGGTTAACCAAACAAAATTAGATGTACCAAAATGCTAAGTTCACAAAATATGAACAAAATGCTAAATTTCAAGGATAAAAGTTATATAATAGTCATTATATGTAGTCTTTACATGTAGCAAAATGCTTAAGTTCACAAAATATGATGGGTTACCATAACAAAATGCTAAGTATATATGATGGGTTGCCACACCAAATATTTACATGGACAAAATATGTGTTCAACTATTAGCTCTTAAGGTTGACTACTCTTTGGAAGTGTTGCATTAATGGATTCTTGTGTGTAAGATGGGTGATTTGAAGCTCATTTGATGGCTAGATTGGGATGTAATGTCTTCTTGGTAGATTGTTTGCTCGTCTTCTAGGTAGGTGTTTGTGTAGGTTTTATGCTTGGACCATACTTCTTGGGATGCTTACAAGATCTTCGATTGTGGCCAACATTCTCACAATTTGAACATTTGAGTGTTCTTTTTTGTTGCCTTTCCATCTTGGTTCCACTTGTGGTTGTATCCTCATTTGGTCCTTTTTTTGTTTCTTCTTTGGTCTCCCAAGACGCTTATGATACATTAGAGGATCAACTGAGTCACCATCTACTTTCTCCCATGTGGTCTCGCCATTGATAGGCTCAATCACAGGGGAGTAATGATATGTCTGGAAAGACAATAAGCAGAAAACTCATTAGGATCCTCCCTCCTTACATATATGCAAGCAAAAACATGCTTGGAAAGACAATAAGAAGAAATAACAACTAATAAAAAAGTCTGTACGAATATATAGAAAATATGCAAGAGTATTGAGAATTATATATAACTAAATCTAACAATGCAATATATACAATTGTGTGTGTGTAATTCTAAATACAACTAGAGTCCAAAACTAACACACTAGAGTTCAGAACGTAATGTATATACTGGAACACATATATAAATAACATACTGGAGTGCAAAATGTAATAATGTGTGCGTGTAATTCTAATATGAGTAATGCATTTCACATCTATATGAATAATGCATTTCGCATTTAATATAAATAATTCTAACATAAATTTCACATCTATATATGACTAAATCCAACAAAGCAACATATACAATTGCCACCGATATATAACTAAATCCAACAAATAAGAATAATCCTTGTAGTTATTTTAATTTATGCAATCTAGTATGTTGGAAAAAAAGAAATAAAAACATAGTATACCTGCATAGAATTCTATTCAATTGCCATAACTAACAAGAGTAGTTTCTAACAACAATATCAACATGAAACTTATCTCTATTGAATGAGACTTCATATCAATTGTTACCTGCATATCTAACTTCCCACTTTTAACTTTTTTTGAATTTCTTTATCCAATCTTTTTTGAGGTCTTGGATACACTATTCCCTTCCCATGATATTTCTCAACCTTCACCCTATTTTCAACAAATCTAGTCATAAGATAGGTTCGAATCCAATCAAGCGTGCTCACAATTGGAAGTTTTCTTGCCTCCAACAATTTTTCATTGAATAACTCTATAATGTTGTTGGTGACCATATCACATTTGTTAGTCTCACAAAAGTGCAACTTGGTCCAAAAAGTTAGAGGGATTCCTAGTAAAACAATCATGTGCTTCAGATGAGACAGCTTTCAACTCATTCATCCTTGCTCTCCAATCAACCTTAACAGTTCCTCCTCCAAATTTAGATTTGATGTTTGCATATAAATGTTAAACATAGAAGTTATGTTCAACTCCTTCAAACAACTCTTCAAATGTCTGAATAAGAACCTGCAAGTTATTTAATCTCAAATCAATAACAAAAACTTATTCCAATGTTGACAAGTTAAGTGATAGGTTTAAATTTGTGACAAGTGATGTAAATTATTTATTTTACAATTTGCAAATCAATAAGTTCTAGAGTTATTATCTCTACAATAGACTAGTATTAATTAGTTCAAGGTACCCAATGCATAAATGGTATATAAAGAGACCAAAAGAAATATCATCAATTTTGTTTGGTTTTCAAAAAATGCTAGCAAACCCACTATCACTAAAATGATTTTTTGTTTTATAATTTTCTTTATATTAAATCATCATAAAAATTAACTAGTAAAAAACTAAAAAGGGATATATGCGAACTAGTAAAAAAAAAGTATAGACATGTAATTGATAAAGAAGGGGATTGACTAAAATAAAAACAAGAATATTTAGCTCATAAAAGAAGGATATTTGTGGAGGATTTGTGACACTGGCTCATAAAAGACGCTCTCAGATTTGGGATTAATGAAAACAAAAGTAAAAGAAGCATATTTAGCAATAAAATATAGTAATACATGTAACCCAATTCATATAGATACATCAATACTTAATCAAAATAAAACTTAAGATACTTTTTGTTTGTCAGAGATGAAGATCGACCCATCTTCTTTCACTCATAGTCCCAATGTCATCAAACAACTTAGTTAAAAACCTTGTCCAAATGTCCCTATTTTCTCCCTCCACTACAGCCCAAGCTAATGGAAAGTATTGATCATTTGGATCGCATCCCACAGCCACAAATAGTATTCCTCCACTCAACCCCTTCAAGAAACAACCATGCAACCCAATTATAGGTCTACACCCAATTAATAACCCTCACTTCACAGTACTAATGCACTCATATATTCTTCTAAATATTGGAGGACGGTTCTCATTTGGTCAATCAGTAACTAGGGCAAAAGAAGTCTTTGGGTTACACTTTCTAACTTCATTGAAATAGTCTCTCAACTTGAGGTATTGTTCCTTGTAATAACCTTCAATCATTGCCTTTGCTCTTTTCCTTGCCCTGCACACTTTCCACATAAACACATTAACCATATAGTGTTGTCTCACTGTTGCTATTATATTTTCCAACTTCATGTTCATATTTGTCTTCATTAAGTTAATTATATTCTCCAATATCCACTTAGACATGGAATTCTTTCCCTTTATGGATACTCCACTTGTGTCTTTAAAGTGCAATGTCTTTAACTGATATGTCAATTCACCTATACTTTACATAGAAACATTACCATTCACATCCCTTCTGTGCACACTTCACTCTACATCTCACCTTATCATTTTTTTACAAACTTCACTTCATAGCCATTCAATAAAGCGTACTCTCTTGCTACACTATTAAATTGTTGAAGTGAAGTAAACTCTATCTCCAATTCAAATTTAAACTCTTTACACATTTCCAAGGGATTATATTTTTTGTTATCACTTTGTCCACTCTCATCATCATCATCAATTTCTTTAGTCTCCTTCTCTGCCACTAAACTCACATTTCTGTCCTCTGCTTCATTCTGCTCACCCATCATAAATTGCGAACAGTCACCAACAACCTTATGCAACACCTCGCCAACACCATAATCAACATCTTCCTTAAAGTAATCATCATCCATATTTTCTTCTTCACTATCCTCAAAATAAGACAAATTCACATTTGAATAATTATCACTCCCCTCTACTTCACTACCCCAACTAGTGCCACTACTCTATGTCTCCAAACCCATTTTTCATGTTGAAACACTTAAATTACAGGAATCAATTTAGCTCTATCTGAAGCACAATTCCCACATAAATAGCATAAGGTAATACGTACTTACCAAATTTCAAATTACAAGGTGATAGACACTTATCAAATTATAGGGGTCAAGTTAAATAAATAGCATAATGTAATATCACATTTTGTTCAAACTCTGTTTTTCAAGGTACAAAAGAATTGATTCCCACATCAAACTATACAACTACACTTTACAAATAACCTGTGATCATTTAGAGCTTACTCATAGGAACCAAAAAAAATAAAAATTAAACAACAATATATCACCAACAAGCACCAAGCTACAAACTCACATTCCATCAATTAAAATAGACCACCAAGCTAAAAATAGACTTTGATTAAAATTGACAGAAATTTTTTAATAAAAAGTTAAATATAATTTTAGAGGTTGATTCTTTAATAAAAATTTAAAAACTATAAGGACATTGACTTATTGGTTGCCGCTCTTAATTATATTTATCTTAATTTAAACTCATCTTTCTTTAATTTTGATTTGATATTGGCTATCTTGAAGCTTATTAAGATGCATTGGAATTTTAATTATCATCTTATCATTAGGAATAAAAGCTACATTTATGAGATATAAAATAATTATAATTTCTATTAATAATAAGATAATATAAAAAAGGGAGAGATAATGAACTGATAAAAATATTGCATGCGAGGATAAGATAAAATAATTTTTTGGCATAAAAAAATAGGATAATGTAGATATAACCAAGGTATTGGAACCCAAATTGGTCTCTGAATCAGTTGAGGTAGTTGTTCAAGACTTAATGAATCAGATTAGGGTCAACTCGTGGGTCAGTCCAGTCATATCAAAATAACGTATTTTAATAAAAAAATACTCATGTTTGATTATGAACAAGTTAATATCATAATATATAAATAAAAATGACACTAGATACATAATGTTTTGATGCACTATTAGATTATAGCAATAATAAAATACAATATTAAAAATATATGTTTATTCTTACAATCCTTCAAAAGTTACAAAGTAATAAAATATTGAAACATTAAAATATAGTCACTAATAGTTAGTGATAATTTGATTTGATAATTCAAAAAATAAAAGTAAGAAATCATCCATATGATGACAAACTAAAACAATAAATCAAGTTAAAGGTAGTATAAGTTTATTAAAACTAAAAATAAAAAAATCAGAATTTTTTTTTAAAAAAAGCATGATTCTGGTTACCACTGGTTTTCCTTGGGTTATCCAAGTTATGACTGATTCACCCTGGGTCACCTCGAGTCAAAAAGTCCCAAGTTAAAGACCTAATTGGATCGTCGGTTTCCAAGTCAACTTGTCAGTCCAGTTTAGTTTTTAATACAGTGGATATAACAATATAACAAGATAAATTTAACTAAGATTTGGTACAATTGACAATTGGTGGCATAAGCATTCAAATAGATAAGCTTTCTTGATGTTCACCCTAAACATCTTCACACCTATTTTAATTATAATTGTATGTTTTAAAAAAAACTTTTAAGTAACTTAAAAATCAATAATTTTTTTAAATTTTTGATTAAGGCAGACAAAAACCCTTGCCATATAACCTAACACGAGTTGGTAATTATATCCTTATTTTAAATTTTATGAAGAAATTATTTTAAAGGCTTTCCATTGAGAAATATTATGTTCATAATATTTCTTGTGAAAAAAAATGTATCATATGTAAATATTTTCAAAATAAAAATAAAAACATGTTAAATTTAGATTAGAGTATATTTTGTAATATAAAAAATATTTAAAATTTTATAACCCACAGTAAATAAATTGAAAACAAAAAAATATTATTATATATCCATGTTTACATATGCATACCGGAAAAATAAATTTTAAAATGTAGAGAAGGTCAAATTACCAAATACACCAAAAGACCAACACTCACTCAGCACTACTTTTGGGGTGAACAAAATTGAACCATTATTGAACACCGAACCAGTAATATCCTTAATTTTCTCTAATTGAAAATGAAGGCTTAACAAATAGCTATAGATGAATTAAGGGTCCAAAGAGTGAAAAGAAAGGGTAAATGGGAGAAAGAAAAGAGGGTAGGAATGTCATTTTTCAAAATGTAGAAGAAGTAAGGGTAAAATTGGTCATTTTGGAAAAGTAATGGCATTTTGGTAAATTTGAAAAAGTCAAAAGGTATTTTGGTCAACGTTTGACCAAAATATCAGAAAATTTCATAAAACCCATAAAGATAGAAAAAAATTCACTGATTAGCTAGTGAGGTTTGATTTGAGTTAAAAATGACAAAAATAACCTTTATGAAAATTTTAAAGATCATTTAATATTTGGCTATTTAGTAAATAATTAGTTAAATATAATTGTTTGAAGTATCTAGAGGCCCCGAATGTTTGATTTTAGAAGGTGGAAAAATAGCTTGGAAATTTTAGTAATTTATAAAATTGTTTCCAACAAAAAGTCAGAAGCAATTTCCTGGAGCAGAAAGAAAAATACCGAAAAAATTTCGAATCAGGGTTTTCTTCAAAAATTAATTAAAGGCATTCTAGAAAACAATTTAAGAAAACAAAAATCATGGGAATGCCAAATGAATTTAGGGAATATTTAATGACCTTAAACTAGTCAAATAATCAGAGAACTCCCAAAAAGTATTTTCGATCCGATAAAGTATCTTTATGGATAGATAAAGTAAATTTATTTGCATAAAGAAAATTGTGTGGTCTTTGATAATGTCACTTGTCTTCCCCTTAAAGAATAAAAGTGGATGGTATGTTATGATTATGTGGTGGAAAACATCAGAGTAGAATTTCTTTATCAGTACAAAGGACCCACATGATAGGATGATATAAGCTTTGGGACATCACAAGTGGTGAGTCACATGGACACATGGCAAGATCACATTCTTGATGGTGAGTCACGTGGACACATGGCAAGATTACATTCTTGATGCATGAGATTTGTTCATTTGGAAAGGTGGTTGAAATCAAGGGCCAAGATTAACCCAACACCTCTTGTAAATATGGGTAAGTTCAAGGGCATTTAGCAAGTTGGATGCCTATAAATACCCCTCCCCTCCCTTCAATCTTGGTAAGAGTGGATTTATGAAAGGAAACTCTTGCAAAATTAATTCTAGAGACAGAAAGAGATTGAGGTGCCTAATCAAGGATTAAGAGCAAGATTAAAGTAAGTTTAATTTCTTTCAATTTCTAATTACCTTTATTAATGATTAATTAATCTATGAATAGTAATACATTAATGAAGGATTAATGAGGGATTAAAGCTTAATCATATCATTAAGGGTTGGAAATTGCCAAGAATTCTTCTATCTTCTTTATGTGATATTGGATTGAGTTAGTTTGATGATTATATGAATTTTTGGAATCCTAAACCCTAAGAGGAGGTGCTTCATGAAATTAATCTTGTATGAGAAGGATTGATTTTGTGTTAATTAATGATTAGGAAATGGTTTAGAAGTAAGATCAAGCATGTGTATGGAAAGAGAAGTTGAAAAATCATATTATTGCTAATTGATGCATAATTTTGGCCAACTGTATATCTTGAGGAAAGAATCTTTTTGTTAGGATTGGATTTGACCAAGAGGGGGGGTGAATTGGTCTAATAAAAATTTTTGCAAACTTTGAATGTAAAACAGAGTATGAAAGAAAGTGACATAGAAATTTATCCTGGTTCAGTCCTCCTAACCTATGTCCAGTCCTCAGAACTTTCTGAGCTTTTCAAATCCACTAATCTCAAACTATTACAAGCAAACAGAAGAAGGAATCTCCGCCTTCCTAACTCAAACTAACCCTTATACACTTTTGCTCGTGTCTCAACTAACTCAAGATTCTCCAACCTTGAGTAACTCTCACAAACTCAATAAATGAACAATAAATGAAGCAGTATATTCTCCTTTCTGAGAATTTGATGATAATCACTGAAGATCTTAAATGAGAGTATGAAAATAGAGGAGGTAGCTGAAGCGTAATAAATTTTTCTTTCTCGTAAGTTCGTTCTCTATCATCCGGTGACTTGAATGCGTTGCCTTGAGGAGAATTAAATGTCCGTTAGAGACATTTAATTTTGCGTTAGACTCAACATCTTCGTTCACCTTCCCGCATTGAATGCACCTGCGTGCTTTTGACAGTAGGTAGGATGAAATTCTGAGATTTTGTCCGTTGAATCTCTTTTTGTTTAGGCAATCAAAACTTCATTCCCTGTTAATAAGTAAGTCAGTTGAGCATTTATGATGGTTGGTGTGATTCAAATAATCGTTGCATGAATAAGGAAAGATTTTGAGATCAAAATAAAGTTCCTGACATGCTGCGTAAATGTTAGAAAGCGAAACTCGAGTTTTGCCTCTTCATAACTCGAGTTATTGAAGAATTTTCAAAGTAGAAATCTCATAACTTTTGTTGAAACTCAGTTGTAATAAGAGTTTTGATAAAACTTGAGTTATAGCACTTAAAATTCGGGTTTTCAGAAGTTCCAGTAAGTTAAAATATTTCATCCTCTTCGAGACTCGAGTTCCATTAGCCAAAACTTCAAGTTTTGACAATTTTCAAATCATAACTTTCATTGTAACTCGAGTTTCCTTGAGAGTTTTGAATTACAACACATTTACTTTTTGAAACTTGAGTTTTTCTTCACAAAACTTCAAGTTGTAAGATTTTCAAAACATAACTCTTATGTGTAACTCGAGTTTTATTGGAAGTTTTAAGTTTAAAACAAGTTTGCTTCTCAAAACTCAAGTTTTAATACTCAGAACGCGAGTTATATGAAAACTCTTAATGAAACTTGAAGTTTGGAAAGAAGTTTTGAAGTTCATAAATTTTCCTTAGCTCGAAACTTGAGTTCTGTCTCCCCAAAACTCGAGTTATGACATTACTTTTGCTTAAACTTCAAGTTGAGAAGGAAGTTTCATTTCTCTCTCTTCAAAACTCGAGTTCTGATACTCATAACTCGAGTTCCAACAAAACTTTCATTGAAACTTCAAGTTTTGGAAGGAAGTTTCGAGTTTCAAAAACACTTCAGAGAGTTTTGCATTTCTAAGCCTTTTCCAAAACTTGAGACTCAAGTTTTGACTCCCAGAACTCGAGTTTTGACAGAACTCGAATCAAAACTTGAGTTCTCTTGAAAGTTTGAGATTTTGAAAACATTTTCAATCATTGAAACTCGAGTTCTAAGGCTCATAACTCGAGTTCTCTTTAACATTTCATTTAAAACTCGAAGTTTTCTGAAACTTTCTGAAAAACAAACAATCTAAACATAATTTCAAAAACATTTGTCATCATCAAAACATTATCTCAACACTTTTTTTTTTTATACTTTTGATGCTTCCAATGATTTAGAAGGCAAAATTGTGTAGGGTAAAAGTGAGGAAATAATTTTGGAGGCATTGGAATTAATTTTGGCAAAGTTACAAAGTTATGACCCTAAGTTGTCAAGAAAGGGTTTTAGGAATTGTTAAGTGTTATAGTAATGGCTTGTTATTAATGCAAAATGCATTATGGTATGTGTAGTAGTTGTAAATTGCAAGGAGGAGTTACCAAGTGAAAAAGGAAGCCAATTGAGTCAAATTGGAAAGTCAAATTATTAAGGTAGCAAATTCTCTAACTTTCTCATTCACATTGCATTTGATTGTTGTGTATATTGTTTGGCCATGATTGATGTGGGTTGTAGCTCTATGATATGTAAACGTTACTTGTGCATGGTTGTAACTATTCAAAACTTGATATGCCTTGGCCTTGTTCAATGAATGCTTTTATGATGAAGTAAGGTTTCATTAATGTTTTATGGTATGTTAATGTTACACATTTATAATCATGCATAATGATATGTTAGTTAGAATTATTTGCTATTGGAATTTCTTTGAAATCTCATTTTTTTTCCAATGAACAAATTTAGGCCAAAGTTCAAAGGGCAAGGAAAAGAAGGTGCATGATTTGGAGGATGGCTTCCCAACTTTGTGAAAATTTTGTATATACTGAAGCATGTTATCTTATGTATGTATGTTGAACTTTGGGATCAATATATGTTAAACCTATACTATGACAAGTATAGGAGATGTGCTGTACATAAATGCTATATATGTTAATGAGTAATGCTATGATATGAAATGCTTGGAAGTAAAAGAAAGGAGCATGCTAAAGTCAAGAAAAGGATCCAATATTCTTTGTTAAAAGCTCAACTTGAGTTAATAAAGGAATAGGGCAAACCAAGTTTAAATGAGTTAACATTTTTTCAAAAACATACTATATGTTCCAAGCTTTAAAATGAGCCAAAGTTGTAAAATTTGGATGTGTATGTAAAAAGTTATGATTTTCCAAAATTAAGGGAAAAATCTAGAAAATTGAAAAGTGACCAAATGAACAGTGAATGTTCATGAAATAAACTGTATTGATTGAACAATAAATTCATCGTGTGAGTATTTTTATTTGTAGAGAACTGAATAATCTTTATTTAGAAACTTGAACCACTTGATTTTGAGTTTTCTAGAATTAGTTATGAATTTTCAAAGTTGGCCAAAATTTTCAAGTTAACAAATGAAAAGTAATTCGGTTAAGAATTTTTAAAATTCATTTGAATGACTAATTCCAGATAATGTAATAGCCTCAAGTGGTTTAGTTAATGTCTTTAAGGTGTAGTAAAGCTAAGGAAAGAAAGGTGTTACAGAACCAAATCCATTTGCAATTTTTCATTAGGATAATTATTCGGTTTTTATTTTTAAATAATTTGGTTTTCAATGTTATTTAAAAAATTGGTTGAAACTAAAAAATCAAATTGTACATAAAATGTATTTATATTTTGTAAATTATTTAATATTATTATTACATATATACATTGTACGCTGCTTTTAGGAAAAGATAGGATCAACTAAATGCTCTCATCTCTACCTCGCTCACTTCTCGCAGTCTTAGCGTAGTTTCTCTCTTATTGTCTCAACTCTCAATCTCAGTCTCTCCTTCTATCATCATCCTGTAACAGGTGATACTGAGCTTGTTTGAATTAGCATTTGAGAAAATGTTAATGTAAATCGAGGCAAAACTCCTCTTGCATACTTATTTCATAGTCTGTAAATCATTAATCCAAGCAGGCACACTACCTTCATGAAATTAAAGTGAACTATTTGTCATAGCTTTCTTACCTCTCTTTCTCTCTTTAATTTTTCTCTATTGTTAGATATATAATATATTTTGATTCAGTTAATCAAATAACAAACTGAAATATTTTGGCTAATTTAGTTTCAATTGGGTATTTAAAATTGGATTAATTTGGGTTTTGGTTTATATTAAAAATCAAATGCTGAATCCTCTCCGTGCAAAGAGGGTAGAATTAAGGGTATAATCATAGTTACATCTCCTCAAGCCTTTCTTTAGACAATCAAACTAAAAAGTTAAAGACTTTACAAAGCTCACAGAAAGTAAAATACTGCTCAAAGTTATGCCTCCAATAAAACTCACTCTCCCTTTATCCCCAGAAGTCTCAAATTTTCTAGATAGAGAGAGAGAGAGAGAGAAATAGGTTCAACCATGATTGCTCCTAGTCCTATGCACCTTCTAGACCACTTCAAATGTTTAATTTCACTCTAGATAATATCTGGCATGATTATCCTCTCCTTTGGTCACACATTTGATCAGTCTTCAATCCAACAGTGGCTCGACACCAGCCATTAGACTTGTCCAATCATGAAATTACCCCTCCCTGAATGTCCTTTCCCCATACCCAATTAGCTCTCAAAAGCTTGATTTCAAACTATTATCATATCTCGCTTAATTATTTGAACTTCACCAAATTTTCTCTCTTATCAGAGATATAATATATTTTGATTTGATTATTAGGTTAACCAAATGATAAATTGAAATATTTTGGTTACTTCAGTTTCAATTAGGTGTTTAAAATTTGGTTAATTTGGGTTTTGGTTTTTACCAAAAACTAAATGCTAATCCTAATTTCTCTCTATGGGAAGAGGGGTGGAATTAAGGGTATTATTGCAGTTACATCTTCTCAAGCCTTCCTTCAGACAGTCAAACTAAAAAGTTAAAGACTTTACAAAGCTCATTGAAAGTGAAACACTCCTCAGAGTTACCACTCCAATAAAACTCACTCTCGCTCAGTCCCTAGGAAGTCTCAAATTTTCTAGAGAGAGATAGAGAGAAATAGCTTCAACCATGGCTGCTCCTAGTCCTACACACCTCTCGAACCACTCCAAATGTCTGATTTTGCTTGAGATAATGACTGACTCAGTCATTCTCTCCTTAGGTCACACATTTTATCAATCTTCAATCCAATGGTGGCTTAACGCTAGCCAACAGACTTGTCCAATCATGAAATTACCCCTTCCTGAATATCCTTCCCTCATACCCAATCACGCTCTTAGAAGGTTGATTTTAAACTATTATCATATCTCACCATTCAAACAGTAGCCTCCACCCCAACTGGGAACCCTAATTTCCGTTATTACCTCTTATACATCATCACTGGAGAGTAAAATCGAGACGCTCGAGCAACTTACATGCCTTGCGAACCGTGACTCGATTTTTATTGGCGTTTGATTGAGTCAAGAGTCATGTTGGTGATGCTAAATTGCGTTGACACTAGCGAGCCTATTCTAAAGGAGAAAGTCATGTTGGACAAAATGGTTTTGGAGGTGACTAAAGAAGGAGTTTTGGATATATGTATGGGATTGCTGGAGGATGATAATGAAAAGAATAAGGAGAAATTCATCTAGTTTGACTAAGGTTATGTGTGGAAACCCCTAGATTAGTTGATAGGAAAATCAAATTATACTAAGAAAATGGAAAGAGTCAGTTTTGTTTGATAAGATTTATTGTCTGCTGTGTAGGTGAGTCAAGTTATTTGTTGTTTTTATTCTACCTGGTTGGTTAGGTCATGTACAAAAAGAAGATAATTTTTTGTGGTCATGGGGTTCTTTTGTATCTTGTACATTGAATAAGGATGATGGGATATGTCTCTATTGTTAGTTATGATAGTGAGAAAGTTGCTTGTTGGTCCTCTTGAATTGTAATCTTCCATAGTTTCAGATTCTTGATCTTCAAGTAGTGATCATATATTGAATTAATCATGTTGTTCTTGAGTTTTGCCGATAATATATAGGTACACTTTACTAAAGGAATTGTGGCTTGGGTTTCCAATTAGGTTTTATGTCTGCTAAGAAGCAATCTCACTCTAAATGTGCTTTTACGAGGCACAATTGACTAACACTAGAGTTTAATGCAAAAATGATTATAATTTTGAAGAAATACTTGTAAACAATCCCCTTGATTATTTTTTGATAAAAGTTTTCTCTATGGACTTTTGTCAGGAAGAATCTAATACTGCTGTTTGTGTGAGTCATAAATCAAAATTTTCTTTTGTTGGTAGATATTAACTTGAAAAATCACATCTTCATTTGTCTTGGATATTATTATTTGAAAATCTTTCATGTCATGCATGTTAGATTATTCATTTTTCAAAGTTTTACAAGTCTAAACTTGATCGGACGCGGATTGTCGGGGATAGTCATATGGAGTGAATGGGGGGTCAAAGGAAGGTAAGTAGGATGAAGATGAAGGTTGTTGATATGGTTCATATTGTGGAGGAATTGGATAGTCATATGGTGAGAATGATGGTTGAGGTTCAAAATATGGGTCAGAATATGGATTGTATGAAGGAGATGAAGGTTCATGGTATGGAGTATAGAGGGGAAACGATGGCTCAAAGGTTTGAAATGAAGGTTGATGGGAAGATTCATAGGGTGGATTGAGGAATGAACTACCACATTCTTGACCAAGTGCATATTCTTTCTTACCGAATACAGAGGCTTGAAGGGAATCTAGCTCACGTCGTATGATTTCCAAGTTATGATCCATAACTTTTACAAAAAGTGAGATTTCAAAGGAGAAATTGAATAATCAAGTTGTAAAAGTTAATCACAATCAATTCTCAATGATTCTCAGTGATTATGAGGTGCATCAAGTGTTGTACACACTCAAGGTATGTGTAAAAATCAAGTGTATGCAAGCAGCAACAAGTTTGGACACTTAGAAGGTTTTTTTTTTTTTTTTTTTTTT